>QKYT01000274.1:64240-113892 GCA_003550305.1 Glomus cerebriforme | reverse complement strand
CTATCTTCGTGGAAGTTATCAGACATTGTTAAAACAAATAAGAAGAGCGAAACGGCGTGGAGAGAGAAATAAATAATGATTTATTGTAGTTATAAACACGGCTACAAAAATTCCCAAGAACACGAAAGTAATNACGTGTTTTAACGTTCTATTTCTAAATAAGGCATAATTGATTATAAATATTGTTCTGTTTACAAATAAGGCGCATTTGTTTACAAATAGGGATATATAAAATTAAGAGTCACGTGGTGCCGTGTTTCAAACACCCGTGTATACTAAGAAATTTTCTAAATTTTATTATATGAAATATTTTTTAAGAAATTTATTTCTCAACATTTCTTTTTTTTTCTTTATTATCATTTCTTCTTTTCCTTCATTGAATATTATCTTTTCTTTTTCTGAATTTTCAGTAAAAAATTATTTTTTATTTCTATATTATCTTCTTTTCAAGATCATATAATTATCACATGATTACTATACCAATCTTATAATTTTTGCAATATAGTTCTATTTATTATTATTTATTCTCCAAATTGAACTTATATTCTATAATATTCCTTTTCATATCTTTACTACTACACTAATTAATCATATTTTTTATAATACTATTTTATTTTTCTTTTTACCTTTTTTTCTATTATATATATCTAACTATCTATATTATACTATTTATTTTTCTATCTATCTTATACTATTATATTATATATAAATTCATATATTAGAACATATTTTTTTATTTAAATAATATAAAATTGATTTATCTTTTAAGATAACAATTTTTTAACTGAATACTAATATTTTATAGATAATCTTAATTTTATTCACCTTAATATATAATAACTTTCATAAAAATGATTTTCATTTCTTAGATTTTAATATTCAAATAAAATATATAAAATATTTATTTAAATAATTAATAACTACTAATCTGCATAATCTACAGTCAGATTTCTATATAGTCATCTAATTAATTCCTACAAAATTAGTAATTGTATAAAGGTGTATTTATATAAAGATATTAAAATTAAAAATATCTTAATTTTAGCCAAAATTAATAAATTATAATGCAAATATTTCTTTTTTTAGAATAGTAATTTTACAAAAAAAAATTCTAATTCCTAAAAGAAATTTTAAATTTTTGTAATTCTAGTTAAAAATATTTTTGGCTAAAATTTATAGTGATTATTATGTAGAGAATTAATTATTAATAAAAATAATATGTATATTTGAAATTATAAGATAATAGTGATTATAGCTAATTTATGATTATAAAAAGATAATTTAATATAATTTAAAACTACTTTTCAAAATTAAATGTTTAAAAGAAATGTGCTTATATAGAGGGTGACTATATAGAGGTTTAACTATATATTTAATCCAAAGAATATTAATTTAAGGATTTTGTAATTATTGCTATGATGATGCATCACCAGTACTATATGATTCATAATTCCAGCTGGAATTAAATGATTTGCAATAAAATTGCCTTTTTGGAAATTTTGCGTAATCCAAAATTTCAATTTTCGAGAGGAATAGAATTGCCTTTTTTAGACATTACCTAAGATTCAAATAAGAAAATTTAGCCAGCGTTATAAAATTTGGGCAAAATTAAACATGTGATAAATAATATGTGACAAATAGTATTTATCATACCGAAAATTCATTTCTAGAATAAATAGTAAAAATAGAAAATTACAGTGTAATGTGGGGGGTAACAAATTATTATATAGTATAAGTCATGTGATATAATAGGTCACGTGATAGGGTAGCGATACATTGCCATGGCAATAAATTAATTTAATGATATATTAAATCTTATATAAATTTTTAAAAAATATTTGATTAAAATACTTCATAATTATAAAATCTTAATAAAAATATAATCTATTACTCAAATAGTCAAATAATAATATTATATTTTTTTTGAAGCATCCATTAGGATGACTAGGTATTAGTCTTAGTAAAGAAGTTATAGAGGTATTAGTAAATTTAGTTTCTTTCTTGTATTTTAGTTTAGTATTTAGATAGTTTTCTTTCTTTCTGGGTGTTGGTACTAGTAACCAACATCTATAATTCTTCTTAAAACATTTCTTACTAGTTTGAAAACCCAAGTTTGATAGTCATGATATTCTTTGTTCTGAAGATTAGTACTAGCATCCAATCTCTATAAATTCTTCAATATTTCATACTAGTTTGAAAATCCATAGTATTGAAGGGAGATTCAGAAGAACTGAGCAAAGGGTATTCATTTTAAGAGAAGATTTGGAAGGACTGGTTGGAAGATTTTTATTTTGGTACTAGCATTGAGATATGGGAGAGAATCAGAGCATATTAATTATTTAAGGAAGATCTTATTTTCAGTTCCCACTCTGAGAATTCATATAATCATATTATGTAAGTGCGATGTGTAACTATTTTTTACGTTATGGTGGAGATTGTATTCATGAGTTATGAACCTCTTATATTCCTGTAAACTACCTATGTGCATACTGGATAACACTCTTATAAGAGTATTATCCAGTTGTGTTATAATATTATTTAGTTATGAGTAAAATGTTATCTAGTTATGAGTATAATGTTATCTAGTTACTATTTTTAGTGTTTTGTGACCTTACTATTGCTTTATTGCTATCCACTTGATTTTATTGCTCTATAGCTTTTTTATTGCTTTGTAGATATTTGCTTGATTTTATTGCTCTGTTCTCTTTTTATTTCCTTCTAGCTATTTGTTTGTTTTTATTGCTCTGTGATCTTTTTGTGGCCAATATACTAGATTGGCATTGATTGTTAAAAATCATGTTGTGATCAGGTAGCATAGTAAATTTGTGAATCAGATTTTGACCGGCATTATGGCATAATTTCTGGCTAATCTTTGAAAATTAACACCATGATAGCAATCTGGTAATGACCTGGTAGTATCCTGAAGCTATCATGGAATTGGTAAGGAACTAGTATAATTCTATTAATTTGCCAGTTTTAGATCAGTTTTATGCTGATTTGGATGTTGAATTATTGCATCCAAAGATCTGACTGAAATTATAAAATAGGTATTGGCCAAATTTATGTGCTGGCTAGAATGATTGCTAATTTTCTGCATCTTACTGCACCTTGAATTATGAGCTCTTTCCCATTATCTTTCTGTCACATTCAAGGTAGTAGTTGGTTGGAAGTTTGAAGATATCCATTTGATTGCCAGATAAGACATGAAGTACTGAATTTGCAATTCATCTATTTGCTAAAGATGTACTACAATCCATTTACTCACTTTTTAATTGCTGATGAGGCACAAAATGCTGATGTTGTGCTATTCTTACAATTCCATTCATGACTATTTTGATTGTTAAGGATGAGGCACGAAATACTGAATTAGTTCTGGCTATATGTAAAGATGGATCCACAAATAGGTAATTGCGGAATAATTGCAATTTGCAATATTGCAAACAATTGCGGAAATTAAAGTCCAATTTTGCAATTTCGGCTGAAATTAATATTGGATCATATTTCATTTTCAAAATTTGTTAAATGTTTGTGTAGTTGTATCTCTGCTAATATTGATATTAGAAATTCAATATTTATACCATTCGATTCATCTTAATAAGAGAATTTGAATGGTATATATTTCATCAAAATCTAATTACTAGATCTTGAGTAATTTGCAATTTTGTAATTTATATGAATCATGTAATTGGAATTGCAGAATTGTGGATTACTATGCGCAATTTGATTTAAAATTTCACAATATTGCAGATTTGTAAAAATAATTGCAACATTATCTTTAGCTATATGGCTTTTATATCCTTTTTTCTTATATTTTCTTGAGACTTTTCGCCTTTCTGATCTCTTTCCTACCTATCGGTAGTAGGACACTCAAATGAAATTTCTCTTTTCTTTCTTATATATAATTCTGCTTAAGTGGATTACTATAAACTTGCTTGTTTTTGCCTTTTAGCTTTTGTTCCTGCATAATTACTACCTCATCTAAGTGCTTTAGCTGATTACTTTGAAATATCACCACATTAGTAGACTATTCAAGTATAATTTAATATAATTTAGTATATTTATTGCATACTCTTGCTAATAATCGGATTGGAGGCTAGCTTTACATACTTTTTTATTTCATTTTTGAGTCATATATATTACATTTTTTATTTTAAACTTTCCAAGTTTCTCTGTTATTTTATACTGTTTTTTTATATATATACTATGCTACTTGCACAAAAAAATCTCGGGCTTCACCCTAAAATAATAAATAAAGCAACCAGACTCTTTTCTGGTTTAGCAGACCTTGACTATAAGCCTTTTATCCTAAAAAAAAGACTCTTGAGATGAAATAGAGGTCATATAGCATTTTATGTTATATCTATGCATCTGTACAAGACTTCTAGAGTGATTTGGATGCTGTTCCAAAACCCTCACTTTTGCCCTACTTAATAAACATGATAACATGTCCCTTTTGCCTTCAAAAAAAAAAAAATATTTTTTTTTTAATATTTTTAAAATCAAGTAGTTTATAAATTTTCAAATAAGAAAAAATGTAATATACAAAATTAACAAAGATATTATGAAACATTTAAAATGAAAATTTGAAAAAAACTGGGTGAATATTAATTATATTTATATTAATCCTCTAAAATTGTTAAGACTAATGATTTTAATGATTACATTTATTATTTATATATTTTTAGTTTTTTTTTTATTTTAATTCTTAATTCAATAACTGTATAAATATATGCAAATAATTAAGTAAATTTTAATTTTAATTACAATAAAACTTTTAATATTGAAATACTAAAAAAATAATTATATAGATGTAATAATTTGTAATAAGTTGTGATACATAAATTCAATTAGTTGTGATATTATGAATTAATATATGCAACCTAATTTTATTCATAATCTGCAATATTGTAGATTTAAAAAACAGTTGCAATATCATCTTTATATATAAAAGAAAGAAATAAGAAATAACTAAAAAAAAAAAGTTACATAACAAATTACAATATTAAAATTTAAAAATTATAAAATAAAAAATATAAGCTATAAATAAAAACTTTAAGATATAAAGAACAATTTTTGTGCCTTACTAAGATTTCATAATTCCGATTATAAATAGTTTTAGAAAATTTGAATGGTATTATATATGAAAAAAATAATTTAATTGGTTAAAATTGTATATAATGTCACGTATTTTGCTCCTGACGTTGCAGATTACACCATTGTGTAAATCCCGAAAAAATAAATCTTTGATTGATTGATTTAAGAATTTCAAACCTAATTTTTCGTTCCTTATTATCCTCATATAGTTTTTCTTGGTGAAAGACATTAAATTTATAAACCAATATAATTTAATTTAAAATGTTTAGAAATTCAAAATCGTTGCTTCGTTCTAAAGCAGGTAACAATGATAGTTTCCAAACTCTTGGAATTCAATTGGCTTAACATTATATATTATATTTAATTTAGGTAAGTCAAAAGGAATAATTATTGATGTTCCTGGAAAATCAATAGAACCAACTCCAATTCCCATATTACAACCTTCAAATTCACAAGAGATAGGTGGTACTATGTCGGAAACAAATCTGGATGCTGTTATAGTTAATGATGAAAGCAGCACAATTGATGTAGTTAGTCAAGCACCACAGGATATTTTGATGGATTTTGCTCCGTCAATACCACCAGCGAAAACGCGTTCTAGTGAGAGACGATCTACTATGAATCGTACTGCTAGTAACGTTGACAATGTTATGAGTAAAACCTCTGGGGATACAACGCAAAGAGGATCTCTTCAAAAATTTCCTTCAAGTCCGAAAATTATTCTTTCATTTACTAATGATTCAGTGGTTGAATCATCCTCATCTTCAAATAATAATGGAGTTATTGAATCGCAAAATTCCCGACAAGATAGTGAAGACGCAATATTTCAACATACCAATACCGAAGAACCTGAAGTTACAACAGAAGATTCAATAATTAGAACAAGACAACGTAAAACAACCACTACGAGTAAGAAACGAACAAGATCAAATAATGATGATGAGCAATCCGAAGATTCAACGGTTGCAACGTCATCATCATCAAAACAATCAAAACAATCAAAACGTCGTAAACGTTCTAGTTCTATAGCATCCATAACATCTTCAACTAACACTGATGGTAGTTCCACAAAAAGTAATTCCACGACTTCTGGTAGAAAACGACGAAGTAAATCACGTAAACCGCGTACTACTACTCGTAAACAGCAATCTAGCAAAAACCGAGTTAAACCTTGGGAAGATGATCCCGAAGATGAAAATCCACTTGATGATTCTATAGTTACAATGGCTGAATTATGTAAAGACTTAAAACGAGGTCGTAAATCTAATACTTATAAGGAATTAGAATATGCTAAATATCAAAAATCGCAACAAAAACGTAGACAACGTGCAGCTGCTAATAATATCAGAGATGATGATCAAGAAGATGGTGAAGCGGCAACTTCTCAATATTTTGAGGGTGAAGAAGGTAATGAGTCAGCTCAAGATCAGAACATTTCTGGAAATAATCATCAAAATGGGCAAAATGGGCAACATGAAGGTGAAATTGAACAAAATGAAACAATTAATAATGAAGGAAGTGAAAATTATGAAGAAGAATATTATGAACATGGAGATTGGGAACAAGAAGGTTATTATGATGATGATGGAAATTGGATTCAATATGAAAATTATGATGAAAATGAAGAATATCAACAAGATGAAGTGGAAGAAGTGGAAGGAGAGAATACACAAGATGATGAAAACAATGAAAATCATAAACCAACTCTTATGAAACGGTAATTATAATATTCTTTTTTTTTTAAAAAAAAAGCGTCTTCTATAATTAATTGTATATTTTTATATTTCAAATGAAGTCGCGTGTTTTCATCACGTGGTAGTAGATTTGTAAATGCGGATGGACAATACATAGTTCGTGAAGAACAAAACTCACGTCCACGTATTTATGAAAATGATGAGGGAATGGAAGTTATAGAAGAAGATAAATTTTCACATATTGTAAATTCTTTTACATATTCTAAAAAACCGAGAAAAAATGAAAGATGGACAATCGAAGATACCGAATTATTTTTCAAGGTATTATTCAAAAAAATTTTAACGTATTAATAATAATTTTACTTTATTATTAACTATGGCATGGTAATTTTTTTTTTAATATAGGCATTATCACGTTGGGGGACTGACTTTGAGATAATATCTAGAAAAATATTTGATAATAGAAAATCTCGTGATCAAGTTAAAAATAAGTACAAAAGGGAACGTAAAATCAATCCTTTGCGTGTTTATAAAGCATTAGATACGCGTATTCCTATAGGTAAAAGTAAAATTTTAATTTTTTTTATTTCAAATTCACGCTAAAATTTTTTTTTTTATAAATCAAGAACCCGAAGAATTAGAAATTATTTCACGATATACTGAAGAACTAGCAAATACACGAGTAGATAGCAATATTCAAGATGAAACTACAGAAGTAAATCAAGACGATATAGTAGATGGTGAAGAAGGAGGTTCAACAGAAGAAAATCAAGAAGCATTTGATCTGATATAGTTGTTTACTACTAAGAACACTTATAACAATACGATATTAAATAAAAATTTTTTAAATTATTAATAAAGTAATTTTCAATAATAATTATTACAATGATTATGCGATAAAGAAATTGATCCACTTTTATATATATGTTTAAGCTTTGTATATACTGTAATTATAACTAAATACCAATTTCAGAGAATTTGAATTCTTGTTAATCCATAAACTTTCATAAAGTTACTATATTTTTCACGCACATTGATAATATTGTTAAAAGGTCGCGGGACATTTTGTAGAAATGTTGCACTATACAAGTGATATGAATAATTGTTAAAATAGTTGGTAATTCTATTTTTATAAGTTACCAAATAAAGGATATTATAGTACAACGATATCCGCCTGCGCCTCTTTCTGGTTTTTAAATAGGAGTTTAAATATTGGGTCTTTTTTTTTCGGTTGTCTTTTTAGTCTTTTTTCACAGTAAACCTATTACTCGTAAATAAATTATAATGGACAGATTCAAGGATGTTAGTTTCAATAATTTTTTTTTTAGTTTAAAGTAGTGTGTGTGTATGAGTTTAATAGTTGTGAAGGAGGTAGTTTTACAGAGATGTCAAAAATGCGTAGTATAAAAAAAAAATTTTTTTTTTTCAACTTAATAGATATTAGACAGTGTAAAGCTTCATATGCTTCATAAAAGAGTAGTATATGAAACTCAAGGTGTCTTATATGCCCACAAACCTTATTAGTTTTTCTATAATTTTTTATGAAAATCAAGTCATTATCAAACATTTCTTGTTCCAATAATTGTTACTTTTTATTTGAATGAGACATTCTAATATATACATATATTTTACTTTAATTTTTAATAATAGAAAGTTAATTCTCTTCGTGCTGATCTTGATGCTGCTCAGGCTAAAATTGAAGAGTTAGAAAAGGAGAAGAAAAAAGTGGAAGATGAACTCTCGGCAAAAGAACAAGAAAATGGTTCGCTTCAGAAGAAAGTTGCTAAACTTGAAACTGATTTAGATGAAACTGAAAAGAATTTGAAGGAAACCACGGGAAAGTAAGTTTAAACAGGTTCAATCCATTACCTACTTTTTGTTAAAAAAAAAATATTGCATGTGATATCATTTACTTATATTACATATTTTTTCTAGGCTTCGTGAGATCGAAATTAAAGTCGAAAATAGCGAACGTCAAGTTACTAAACTCGATCAAGAAAAGATAAAGCTAGAGGAGGAGAACGAGGAATTAAAAGAAAAACTTAAACAAAAAGACAAAGAATATGAAGAAGCTCTAAATTCTATTGCAAATTTGTAAAAGAAATTCTATATAATTATTCATATATTAGTGGAATCATATTTGTACGTATTTTATTATATTTTATAGCACGTTTTTCATTTCCTTTACAATTTATTTTTTATTATTATTATTTAAATAATTATTCATAATTATTCATTATATACAGATATATTGTTATTTTTTTCTGGGGTTTAGTCGAACAAGAAATTTAAATTAATTTAGTCCACTTTGTAGATATTGTTCTATTGAACTAGTACATTCAGAATTCATCTAAATCTATTTTATTTATTTAGTTATATAAATAACCAAGCAGAATCGGTTTCATGAAAAAATAGCTTTTACTGGTCAAAAAGTGGAAGAAAAAAATTTTTTTTTCTTATTAAAGAATCAAAGGCCATTGTATATTTTGTTCTAAATTACATTTGTCTTATCATTAATATATAAATTACATAATTACAAGGATCAAAGCTTATCTCCTTTACAAGTGTTAGCAAATCAAAATTAAAAAAAAAAAAAATAATAAGTACGAATTAAAAATAACCTTTTGAATAGTAAATCTATGCATAATAAAAATGTTAAACTTGCATGTTTTTTACACGAGAGCAACGTATCACGGTTTCTTTAATCATGTATCTTGGCGTTACATAGAAAGCAATTCACAAAATTCCGGGCCGACCGTTGCGCAGCAGTTATAATTACAGATTACCCCTGAGAATTTTTCGTGATCACTTTGCATGTGATATTCACGTGAAACAAAATATTTATGAATATATTATCTGTTATTCAAATAAATCATTTTTTCAATTGTGTTATAAATTGATGTATTATACGATTTATAATAAATTTTTATATCTTCTAATTTTTATAAAATCTGTAAAGATTAAGATTAAAATGGTATTATGCAAATATCTAATATAAAATTCATAGAATTTCCATTTAACATAATTAAATCACTGAATTGACATTACTTCTAGCTTGTTTTTCTGCATCACAGACAAATTTTTTAATATAAACAGGCTGAATTTAGTAATGTTTTGCTTTCATCAATATTTTCAGTGACGGGAAGTCGAAAACCATTACGGAAATTTTAATCACGCGTTCTATTTCCGTCGAACAAAATTTATTAGTAACGAACAAAGTCTGGAATTTTTTTTTCCTTGAATAAAACTCGAAGCTTTCTATGTGAATATTTGGTCTGTCTTCTCGGGTTTTATATTTGTAAAAAAAAAAAATAGGTACGAAAAAAATTTGTATCTAGACTATGTTTATTTCTTTCGAAATCTCGTAGATGCAAATAACACGAATTTAATGAGATCAATGTACGGGAAGAGATTCATATTAATGGGTTTTGGATCCATAAAAAAACTTTTTCTTTTGTCCCAAAAGTCAACCACTTAATTATCAGTTCCAAGCTCTATCATATATTATTTAATGTGTGCAAATGTGGTTTACAAAATAATAAAAATATAGATACCGGACTATTAATCACGTGACTGCAAAATTTTTGTTACTAAATTTTCGATAAATAACGTCTTTAAAAAATTTCGAGGTGAGTTAAATTTATAATAAATGCGGATGGAACGTGAAAGTAAACAAAATCTACCAGGATATTGTAATAACGAAACCGAAAAAAATTTTTTCTCCGTCATTAAATAATCTACCTAAACCTCCAAACCAGAATATTTAAATTATTTTTAATGTTTAAGGGATCACACGTTAATATTTTTATTTTTTTCTAACCAAATAATATTATATATTTAAACACACGTAACAAAGCAAGTGCCCCCACTTTTTCACACCCAACCCGCTAAAAATTATAAAAAAGAATTTCCCAAAGGAAATTCCAAAAATTTAATATCCCACTGCAATGAGGTACTCACACGGAAACCTTTAGTAAAAGGCGAAAGGTTTATACGATCTGCGAGCACCTCATGGGAAAAGTGAGGAAACATTACTTACAATTTGCTTGAATATTTATACTAAAATTTTAAAATTTAGAAAATTATGGGATTGTGATAGTTTGTGGCACAGTAAAATTGGGAACAACATTGATTAACCAATGAAATGTCGATCATGCGTGATAATAATTAAGGCGTGACTGCTCAAATCTTGCCGATCTATTTATTATTCCATTTAAATCATATCAGAAATTATTCATTCAATTTTTAATTATTTGAAAGAGCAAATTAATCTCTTTCTAATGATTATGAAATTATCTCGATCAAACATGACATATTGTATTGTAAGTTTTTATTATTAGTATAAATGTTGCTTCTTGAGGAATTATTTTTTTTTTAAAAAAATAAATTTCTTCATCCTATATATTAACTTGGCCAAATTCATAGTCCCGGCCTGAATTACAAAATTCTTTCTTAGCTCCTTACAAAGGTATGATATTAAACGAGGGTGTAAAAAAAAGGGCCAAAATATAGGAAAATTCATCCAATCGGTTTATTAAATTGTGTTGCTAAATCTCACCGCAGGTGTTTATCACTAATTCTGGCCGAACATTATAATTTTGGCCAGAGTTAAAAAAAAACATTGGCCGTAAAATGATAATTTAGTTAAAAAAATTTTTTTTTTTAGAACATTTTACTTGTAAAATCAAACTTTTGCGTTTTTCTCAAAAAACTATTCGAACAGCGGCCTTTTTAAACTTATTCTACTCAATAAATTTACATATAATAGCACTGTTTGTATTCAAAAATTCAAAAAAATATAAAAAATTTTAGGTCACCTGCGGTGAGATTTAGCAATTTATCCACACTATGGGGTTTAAAATTATATATTTTGACTTGGCAAACGGGTAAATTGCACGTGTTAATGAAACTAAATGAATATAGCAATCAGTAATAAATATTCGAAGTTCTTTGCTGAAAAAAAAAAAATCAATTTTTGTATATAAAATAAATACAAATTTAGAAAAATTTAAAGAAAATGAATTATGATTACAGTAATTAACAATGAATTATAAAGCTAATATTAAATTAACCTAACACTTTTTTATAATTGGTATTAATTAAACGTTTTCAAAAATTGGACAAATGGGAATTCTAAATTCAAGTATCTCAGTTTAATGTTGAATATATTTAATATGCAGTATTACAAAGGGAGGTATATCTCTTGATAATTCCGTTATTGCTTCTGATTCTGAAGCTTTCCTCATTCAAATCCTTTTCTTGAAATTCTTTTATATCAGAGATGATTTTTTATGAAGTAATAAATATTTTATATATTTATTGGAATGATGAAACTAATCAATGGGATAAAAAGTAATTCACTTTAAAATTTAACATTTGAATTTTTAAATGGGATAATATTTTAATGTATAATTTTTTAAATCGAAACATAACTTATTATTATGAAAATTAATGATTCAGAATATATTGTTTAATGGTAATTTAAGTCAAATATTAAATAAAAATAGAGATTTCAATTCATTAATAGGAAATTTAATCAGTTTTTAGTGTTATGATTTGTAATAACTGATAAGGTTGATTATTATTATTATTATTATTTTACTAATATATTATATTTTAGATCTTCGTTACTTTTTTTGGTGCGACAATTAGAAATCAATGATCCATTGCATATGTTCTGTTTTGATCATAAGGTTCGTGTACAATGAATGTTATATATTCTATACAGTATTCATACAACATATACAATAAGCTGTTAATTCGCTTAAAAAAAAAGAAATGAATAAAATGTATCAACAAACCTTTTTATCGCGGAAATATGTTACAGTTCTATATTTAGAAACTAAAAAAATAATATTTTTTCTTCTTCAGGTATTTTGTAATATCTGTCGTAATGACATATACTGTATGTACAATGACAGTCCTTTTTTTTTTATACTGTAATCGACGATAAGGAAGTCAAAATATTAGTAAAAAGATCGGTAACGGAAGGTTCACTGGTGCATTAATAATAAAAAAAAGATAAGCTTTCTTTTCTTTAGCATTTTTGGGAATTTAAAAATGTACGAGGGAACCAATAAAATGTTTATGGAACCTGTTACACTATAGAAGAATAATGAAAATGCACGCAGAAGAAGATTTGCAATATGTAAATCAAAATAAGTTTGCTTGCAGTCTTGCAGATTTTAAATTCACGTGCGATTTCAATGACGTTACACAACTTGGGCTAAGAGGAGTTTTCAATGATCGTTACTTCAAACAATCAAAAACACGCATTTTTCATTATCAGATAAACAAACCAACTTTTCTTTCAAGTCTCTACAAAAATGTCAAGTTAACAATGATAAATTCATTTAACACGAGATTTTTGACTTTTAATGGAATAATAAAGTTGGAAATTCTTCTCCATTTGGTTATTTTTAAATGAAAATTGAAAAAAATGAAAAACCATTAAAATTTCGTAAAAAATTTCCAGAATATGAAGAATTACTTTTTGTAGATATTTTGTTCATGTTTTTATAATAGAGAGTTTAAAAAGATTCTTTAAAATCATTTATAATGAAAATTATTTTAGTAATATTTTAACGCGTGGTTCTTAAATATAAATACCTTCCGTTTTGCATTACTTTTCATTCATAAAAAAAAAAAATAATTTTTCTTTAAACAAAACGAAATAAAAGATACAATTTTTCTCGATAAATATTATAAAAATCATTCAACATGGCTAAAGAAGAAACGAGAGATTATGATCCTTTACCTTCCTCTTCATATCGACCCTGTAATAATAATACTAATTATTCTTATGGCACTAATGGACAGAGAAATACATGGTGTCAGAGGAGAAAGTTCAGCCCCTGGAGGTTCTTATTATTATTCAAATGCAGATGGCTCTTACTTTTATCAAAATTCTGATGGTTCAAGATATTACAACAACGGAAACGGCTATTCTCGATATTATCCACCTAGACAATAACGTAATGAATAAATGATTGATGTAAAATGTAATGTTATATTATCGATGTTTGATTTATTGACCACAAAAAAAAAAAAAAAAAAAAAGTTGGTTTTATTTCTCTGTTTTTTTTTTGAAAGATTATGTATTTTTTTTTCATTCATTATTATTTGTTTTTTTTAATTTTTTTTTTTACAATTCATTTTCCATTTTTGTTTCTGTTTTATTCATTATAACTATGATATAAATTTTTGTAAATATGTTAAAATCTTTTTTTTTTTTAAAAAAAAAAAATAAAATTTATAAAATTTGAATAAAATGAAATAACCGGCGTTTTATTTTATAAATAAAATATGGTTCATAATACAATAAAATGTTCTTAAAATTAATAGTTTACAAATTAGGCAAACGATATAGAATTTATGATCAAATTTATGACCAATAAACGGTTTTACAAACAATGATTATCATAACATTAATTTAACTAAAGTATTAAAAAGTATTTGTAGATCAAGAATTTTTTGGTTACTAACTTAAAAAAATTTTAAATGGGAATTGGGAATTGGCTATACAAACTATATGCTTAAATGAAAAATACTTGCTTATCTGTTAAAATCTTTAAAAATTTGTCATATTATATATATATATATACATATATGAAAAAAAAAAAGGAGTAGAAGAAAAAAAAGTCATTATGAACCATCGAATATTCACCATCTATTTAATAAAAAGAAGTTCCATTGTATATTTGATACGCGAATGTATCATTTGTTCTTTGAAATGGTATACGAGCCATTCGATTTAAATTTGCATTTCCTCGCGGTATTTGTTTATTGAGATATCTCCTACGACGCCTTTGAGAGATGGTACGGTTAATATCATTATCAGAAGTTGGAGAGTTTAAATATCTTTGATAGTTATCATTAGACATGTTTTTTTTTTATTTTTATTAATTTTTTTTGGATGGGAATGGCATTAGATCGTAACTTATATTTATAATAAAAATACGAAACATAATCATGATTTTTTTTTAAGACGACACGCGGAAATTATATTTGTTTATGATGTGAATATAAATAATAATAAAATAATTTCTTTTTTGTTAAAGGAGGATGCATAAAATAATTTAAGATAAAAAAAAAAAAATAAAAAAAAAAAATAAGATTGTACGAATGGCGTTCTTTTCAACTGATAGTCTGCTGCTGCTGATCTGCTGTAACTTCGCAATAAAGAAGCAGTGATACCATAAGATGATAAGACGCGTCAGTCATATACTGTACGTAATGATTTTATACATTATTTAAATTCAAATTCCTTTTATCATTTAATAATATCTTGTAATATTTCTTATAATTATAATTAATTGATCATCAAAAAAATCTTTCTTTTAAACTCAATCATTTCATTTTTTAAAAAGCATCAGAAGATTTTAGAGAACAAGAGAACATTTTTTTTTTATAAAAACTTTCTTTAAATTTATTCAGAAATATATAAAAGCCTCAATAAACCCAATAAAGCTAATTAATATTACGCAAGCACACTGATACAATGCAGTACTGCAGTTCATGCAGTTAAGGAAAAATAACAATCTTACAGTGCTTCATAAGTAACCCCAAAATAATTACCTTAAGAAAAGCCCTTTGTACAAAGTAATCCTCGTTTAAGTATTTCACCAATCAATCGATTATAATCGATTTTCTTCCTTTTTTTGTTTCATTGTCCATGTATCTTAATATTCAGTATGTAAGGAAAATTTGAAAAAATTAAAAAAAGATCTACGAATAAAATTAATTTTTATTAAGGGTTACGTAAGAACTGCAGTACCCTGCATAAAATGAAACAACCATTTCATTCAATTTCATTCAAAACGAAATACTCAACTCTATTTTTATTTTTTTCGTTATTAGTTATTACATAATTTAAGGTTGTAAACATTAAATTAATTAATTTCATACTCAAAAAGTTATTTAATTTTACTTTTATAGTAAATTTTTTGTGAAAGTTTTAATTCTTTATTTTTTGAATTATGACTCATGACATCATGACAGATAATGAATTTATACAAGACGATCTCAACCGAATATTTGAAAAAAAATTGCACGGACCGAACAATTTGATTTTATGCGTTAAATAGGCAAGGAAATTTGGAACTTTTTTTTTTTTTTATTATTATTATTGTCTTTAAACAATGCCGGAAAAATGTTTTGCATTTTTATGGTGTGATGATCATTGGTTTATTGCTTTTGTAAGTTGTAACACCAGATCGGCTGTATGTAATTTGTATCCAAAACAAGTTTTTCGCTATTTTCCAAACATAATATCATTATCTTCTTTCCAAAATGCAAAGAATAATCTATCTATTTATTTTTTTTCTGCATTTTGTTATATATATATATTTTTTTTTTTGCTTCCTCGTGTTAATGGGAAACTTTATTGGACGAAACCATGCATTGTACGCGAAGTAATTTATTTAAAAATTATTTCATGCTTATTATTACACGAAATTATTTTTAAGACTTGCGGAATTTAAGTATTATTATTTCGACCGATATTCTTTACATACTGTACAGTCAATCAAGTTACACAATACACAGTGGTGAACTGTGTAAGTATAAGGATGCTCAATGCTGATCAATCAATCGAATCATATCATCCAATCAAAAAGATTAACGTAATCGCTCGTTCTTTTTTTTCACCTCTCTTGGTAAGAATGATTCATATTTTGATTGTCTTCCATAATAATAATAATACGTTCTAACAAAATATATCCAAATATATCTTAAACGGGTTTCCATACCAATAAATTTCGAGTAAACATTACCAACTCTGATGTCAGCCGATCCAAAGCCACATCAGGAAAATTAACCCATGTAAAATTAATTATCCATATATTTTCTAACATGTGAACCTTTTTTTTAACTTTTTTTAAAAAAAAATATTTTCTTTTTTTAACGGAATTATTGTATATAATCATGACAGAAATCAAAAATTTATTAATAATTGGTCGAACAGGAAATGGAAAATCAACACTTGCTAACGTTTTAAGTAATACAGAAAACTTTTCAGAAAGTTCAGGTAGTATCAGTAAAACTAAAAATTTTCAAAGTGAAACCTTCGAATGGGAAGGAACAAATTATCGTGTATTTGATACTATCGGAATTGGAGATACTCAGTTATCTAAAGCAACTATTTTATATAGAATTGCGGAAGGGATTAATGCTATGGATGGAGGTATAAATCAAATATTATTTGTAGTAGGTGGAAGATTTACTCAAGATGAAGTAGATGCTTTCAATTTGTTTCGACTTGTTCTTCATGAATCACATATCCTTGAATATACAACTCTTGTTAGAACTAAATTTACTCGTTTCAATAATCCTGACAAATGTAATGAAGATCATCAAGCTTTAATCAATGAGAATAGAGATCTTGTTAATTCTTTTAGAAAGATTATTTATGTAGATAATCCTTCGATTGATACGGATGATGATGATGAAAAAAGAATTAATGGAAATAAGAGAATTCAATCAAGACAAATTTTATTGAATTATTTGAAGGATGAATGTCAATCAAATTATGAATTAGGTTGTTGGAGTAGAATTAGTCTTGATTTTTCTAGTTATATAGGAAGAAAATTAGAATTAGAAAGAGAGAATGATGAAGATTCATTTTTTATGAAATTGGAAAATGCAAAGAATGAATTGGCTCAAAAAGTATCTTCATTACTTCAAACAGAGATTCCTTCGATTAAGAAAAGTTCTTGGTGTTCACTTCTTTAATTAGTTTAAGATATAATAATCATGGATTTCTTTCTTTCCTTTTTTTTAACGTTTACTGTTATTACATTTATTATGAATAGTGATAGGTTATTATAAGGATCATGTTTGATTTAGTTTGTTATATTCTTAAATTCCTAGTATACTTAATGAATTAGTTGTTTCATATTATTATTTCAATAAACTGAAACGTGAACAAATTAAATCTATAATTTTCGTTCAAATACAATGTTTCGAATTTCATGTTATTATATAAACGAAAATTAAATTGTCGCTCAAATATAATGTTTATATTAGACCATATTTATCGTAATAGATAATCTTATCGAATCAATAATTATAGGAAGATGCAACTGCTACATTGGTGATACAAGATGTTGAAATGGATATGTTTGGACAACTTTTGAAAGTCAAAAAATTATTATTATTATTATTTTTTTTATTTTCCATATCAACCCTAAATAATTACCTTTCCAAATTATAAGTCTATACCAATTCTGTACATTGATCTTACATACTATAATTAACTAAGTTCGAAGTTTTTGATTTTCAATCTTTGTTGTAGTTTTTTGTACTTCAATGATTGCGCATATACTTGCATATTTGCATGTTTTTTCCCCAACAATCTTCAATTTTGTTAATTTATTAATCGGCCATTCGTACTTCTGTACTTTATCAATTTTTTTTTTTTTTTTTTTATAAGAGAAAACGGATGTTAGTATGAAACCAACAATTCAACCATTTTTTGAAAATAAAACCATAAATTACACATTTTATTCAAGGGAAGATATATCTACCAAAGGTTCTGTATTTGTTTCAGTGACTAACTCACCTCAATGTGGTATACTTAATTAAGACTCGTTTTGCCTTGTAACACACCATATGTTTATTATTAACAACAATGTATATTTTTAGGTCATTCTCATGAACAATCTAAAAAATTCATTCCATTTCCTTTTCGGTTTAGGTCGTTCATTGTACCAAAAAAAGATTAGTTAAAAATAAATCATCATATAGCGCAGTTTCCTCGCTGCTAGCTTTGGATCTATATAATAAAGGAATCTTTTCTTCATTTTATCGTGTATCTATCAATAATGAACAGATCATATGATATTGATTAAAACATGTTCTAAAATAAAGTAAGGGCATACTTATTTCTCATCAAATTAAGTTATATGCATGTCAAAAAGAGTGTTTATCATAAGCCGAATATTATAAATTTATTTTTAAGATAGAATTTTGGCTGATCAATATTTTTAATAAACGGATCATTAATTCCGCACAGTTCACAATTTATCCAGAAAATTTTAATAAAGAATATATATAATAAGCACAATAACAATATTGTCCCATTGAAATCACCAAATGAAGATTTAACCAAGTAAAAATATGTAAAATGCATGTTATACAGAAAACCTTAAAGATAACTTATATAAATTTGTAGTATTTGGCGTAGTTCTCGATCATCTGATCCTTCTCAGTTCTTTCATTAATTTACCAATTCAAGAAATTTTTTATTTTTTTTTTTGCGTGAGTAAAAAAATCGGAAATAATTTTCCATAAATTGATTAGATCAAGTTATCTTTTTTTATAGTCTTTTTTTTTTTTCCCTTATATAAATCAACTTTTATTAAAAAAGAATATTTTTTTTTTTTAAAAAAATTTTTTTTTATTTTTTTTTTTAAAAAAAAAAAAACAAAAAGATGGAAATATTCAATGATTATGATTACGAAAAACCATTCGAAGGTCCATTACAAAATCCATGTTTTTTATATTATTTATCTCATATAAATGATTCTTATGACCTTATGAAACTTCATAATGATCATTCATACTTACAAAACGCGTATAATGATTATTTTGATAAATTAATTGAATATTGTAGACCAAATTATCCACCAAATATAAATGTAGAAGAATATACATTAGGTTTAGATGAAATTATTAGGAATAAAAGAAAAATTAAGGATATAACTAAAAAGAATGCAGGAAATTCTTTTATGTTATATCGAAAATATCTTTATAAATATTTGGAAACATCAGGAATAAATATTCCTATGCAATCCCTCTCTTCTTTAGCGGGTCATTTATGGGCAAGTGAACCAAAATTAGTGAAAGATTATTATAAAAAACTTTCGGATCAAATAAAGAAAATACATAGTGAAAGATTAAAGAATTTAATACAAAATATTCCTAGTAAACGTAATTTATCACCAGATGATGATTTATATAATGGAGTATTCGCGAAATTTTTGCAACAAACCAAATTTCAACGTTTATAATTTTTATGTTAATAGTTTCTTAATGTATCTTTACGTGAATATCAAGAAGGTACTTATGTTTTATATTGTAAATATATTTTATCAACTTTTAGAGTTTGGATTTAGGATTCCAATATAAATATTTCATCTTTTAGACTTAGGGTTTGTTAGATTTTGTTTAAGGGTTTGTTAGGGTTTATTAGATTTGAGAGGGGAAATACACTTTAGAAATAGTTTTTGATAGTTATTATATATGTATTATTTTATATATGTATTTCCTTTTTTTATGAATTTATAATAAAGTATACTTTCATTAAATGATTACGTAAGACATCAACTGACCAATAGGACGTGTCATTCCTACACGTGACTGTATCGTTAAAACTTGCATTTTTATTTTATTAAAAACAAAACAATTATTGAATGATTGATCGAGAATGATTAAATTAAATTAAATTAAATTAATAAATAAATGCGCTGCATTCATTCTAATCTAAAGCCTTTTTATTTTTTTAAAAGGCAAGTTAAAAGAAAAACTGTATCAAAATATTTAGCGTGTCTAAGAAGGGATTTAGAATGAAGAGAATTACTACATCTATTATCTTCAGCATTTTGACAAACGACAACATCATTATTTGGATTAATCCAAAATTCAGGACCATAATGAATATAATCAAGTTCTCGAGGAGGTAAATGAGGAACAAGATCATCCTTATTTACGACTCTAAAAAATTTATGACCAGAATTCATAACAAATTGAGCAAAATCTTTATTTCCGATACGTGGTTCTCCATAGGTGTAAGTAAAAAGGTTAGAAGGATTTAATCCGGGAGTACCAATTAAATCTAAAGTTTGAAATACGGCCAAACTTCCTCCCAAAGAATGACCGGTAGAAATAACTTTATATGTAGGATTTTCTTTGACTAATTTTTCAACCAAAGAAGTAATCTCTTTTTTCGTATCATTATAAGTAGCAAAAAAACCTGAATGTACCTTAGCATTCAGTGCAGGAGGGAAAGGAGATTGAATAAATTGAAAATCTTGTATAAAAGATTGTATATCAGCTGTGCCTCTATAAGCTACAATGATTGCCTTTTCTTTATCATTAATAGCAACATAACCATTATTATCCCTTGGAGATGAATGTTGAAAAAATTTGATTAATCGAGTTCCATCCGTATCACCTTCGCATGCATCACCGCATTTCCAATCTGTTACATCACAATATGCGGCGCTATATTTATAGAAATGAGATTAAGTTAGAAATTATCATATGATTTATTTTATTTTTGATGAGAATATCAAATTACCTAGCAAATTGTGCCCATAATTTAAATTCTCGAATATCAGCTTCAGGTGCAGGATTTTGACGTCGATTAATCGGAGATGCATCAGTTGTATAAATAGTTGTAATAGCAAATACTAATAAAACTAATGCAAAAGATTTTACAATTGAGGAAAAAAGAGTGTATAAAGTCATCATTTTTGTGTTAAAGAGGAATTAAGGATTTAGGATTTAAAAATGATGATGATGATGATTTATTTTCAAAGAATTTAAAGGGAAAAAGAAAGATTAACTTTATTGAAGCGAATGAAAGTTATTTCTTTTTAGAGGGGATACATAAATGGTAGTAATAGAGGCACAGCTAAAGAAGAAAGAGAGGAAGAGAAAGAAGGAAGGGAGGAAGGGAAGGAAAAGGAAAGAAATAAAGAAAGTAATTAATTGATTTTTTTTTCAATGCAAGATTGTGGATTGATTTTATATGAAATATTACTCCGTTTTTTTATTAATAACTAATATTTTCATTATGGTTAAATATCCAATCGTATCAATCGTATCACATCTGATATGTATGACGCGAATTGATTTGGAAAACAAAAAAATCATTTATTATGGCGCAGAAATCATAATTTGGGAAATCAATGTCTGCATAAAATAAATTCGAGATAAAAATAAAAAGAAAATGGAAATAAACTAAACTCGATTTATATTACTAAGAATAATTTCCCGTTTTTCTATGAAGAAAGGTATTACATTGGGTTAGTTTCTTTATTATGCTATTTCCATTTTTTGATAATTACAATGTATCATGGAAATTTTGTGACTGTTATTTATTTTAATATTTTTGTTGGATATGGTTAATGGTTTTAAAATTATTTAGCGTTGTTTAAAATTTTAAATTGGCGAATAATCTGATTTTGATTTGTAATGTTTAATACTGATAAGTTAATTCTAAAATTAAAGTTTTTTTTTTAGACTAAAGAGTATGTAATTAGAGTTTCCCATTGATCATTAATAATAAAGTGTGGATCCAGTATTATAATAATATTAAATGTGGAGGGAAAAACTTTTGTATTTTACAAGTTAGTATTGAATTTACGCATGAAATTGTGAGAAATCAAAGAATAAAGAAACATGTGAAGAAATATTCTGCCAAGAAATTTATTTGTTTTTAGGTCATTGAGGAATTTAAAGTATATTTTAGTGTTAAAACTTTAAAAAACATTATTTGTAATTCGTATTCCTATTAACTTTATATTTATGCTTTATTTCTCCGAGAAAAAAAAAAATTTAATTTTTTACAAATACGTTCCTTTCTATCCATTAACTAACTGATCAAAACAATCATCTTCATATAATATTATTCAGTTTTGATTAATTCTTTTGATCTTTCCTATTTAATAAATACCTTTTAATAATCGAATTTCTTTATTTATTAAAATAATAAAAAGAAAAGAAAAATCAAATTCATATGGTAAAACAAAATATTCTCAAGTATAAGCATAAAAGAAAGAATTTTTGATATTTCCTGCATGTTGATAAATTGATTATATAATTTTATTGGATAATTTCTTTTTACATAATCTGCTGTAGGAGACAAGGGGTGAAATGAGAAAAATAATATCATATTGAGGTACAGACTAATCAGATAAAGAGATCGGATCAATTCGAAACTTCATTATATGTTATATTTTATAACACAATATTTATTTTAACAGTAAGCATAACGTTTTTTTTTTCATCATCTTTTCCTGCATATGATTCTATTTTTAGTAAATTTCGTGTAGAAGTATAAAATATAATTTCAATTTTTTGATAGCCTTCTTCACTCTAATTTCTATAACTATTTAAAGTCTAACCATAAAAATTCTTAAAATTTCATCATTTAAATTCTAATGTATTTTTTCTTCTTTCACATCTTTCAACCATCATTTCCACTTATATATTTGTCTTTTTATTTCTTTTAGTATCAGAGAATTGTTTGCAGCTTCTAAATGTAACAAATTCCGTGCATTTTTTTTTTATTGTCAAAAAAAAAAAAAAAAAAATAGTTGAAAGAAAGCTCTTGAGCTTATCAATATGTAATGTTTCTTTATAATTAAATGCTTGTAACTACAATATTAAAAATGTTGGTTACTTTTTATAGATCTATATTTGTTAATAATACAGGCCATATATCATAAATATTTTTGAAATTGCTTGATATCCATTTATTTCTATCTATTATAAAGTAGAAAAACAAGTAATAGTTCTATTCGAAGAATTAACAATATAAAATATTACACAGAATTATTCATTTATTTACAAAGTCTTTGATTTCATTGTTATACATAGAAGCATTACTAATTCTAAAAATGAATAAAATGCTATGCAGTCAAATTTATATTGTACAAAATGACCATGCAAATACATTCAAATATTACAAAAGATTTTAAGAAGACTTAAGATCGATGACTCTGTATGTCAATATATTTTTTTAAAAAAACATAATTAAGTTGGATATTCGTATCGAAAAAAAAAAACCTTTCTTTTTCAGAAAATGTGACTTACCTATAATAAACTTGCAAAACACTTGTTCTTACAATCCTTAAATTTTAAATTTCGTAATATTCATTCTTCTTTTACAGCTTTATTTTGACCATTAATCACTTTATGTACCAAACAACTTTCGGAATGCTTATCAGTGAGGTTCATGTGCAAATTGATCCATTTCATATCTTTACAATCTTTAACTTCTTTCATGTAACTTGTCCGCAGCTCCTTCTCACGCAACAAAGCGGTCCAACGGTTTTGAGCAATCACACATTCTTTAAGAAAAGACAATTCCAATGGACTTTCAAAGTGTCTTCTGGATTGAGAAGTTACAAACCTATCTTTACAATTCATTGAACGATCTCTTGAGTCAAAACCTTTGTTGTTCCACCCATTTCGTTGTTGTTGAATCGAACCTCGAAGTACGCCAGGATACCGAGGTTGATTGTTTGATACTTGAGGATTTTCATTTAGCAAATCATAATCCACCACATATTGACTAAATCTTCCGCCAACATCATTATGTAACTCCTTTGTAATAGGTGAAAATTGGTAGATTAACAATTCAACAAAGGAGTATATTTTTCTCCTTCTTGGTTTACAATTTTGTTTTTGAACCGCAGTTTCCACTGGAAAAGTTATATCTGTTTGAGTTTTCTTTGTGATACGAGTACGAGGTATAACTGTCGGTTGCATTTCATTTACGGGTTTAACATGAGAAGGACCCGTTTGTGTTGTATTCGTGACACAAGTATAAGATGTAACTGCAGGTTTCGTTCCATTAGTGGGCTTAAAATAGGAAGGATCAGAAGGCATCTTGGTGCTCACAAGCGATGAAACAGGTGGAACTTGAAACATAAAGACGTCATTATTTGTCCTCATTTTATCATCCACTTTTTTCTTAGGAGTTTCTTGTTCCGGAGGCTTTGATGTAGTCTGCTCATTTTGTGTCATTTTGTTTTCTTGCACATTGTTTGACTTTATAACTTTCGATTCATCTTTATCCCTTCCGAAATTGAGATCACACAAGAGCTGATCGATCATAGATACATGTTGTTGTGCATTATGAGCTACTTCTCTAATAGGATCGTTATTGTTGTCAAAATCCGACCAGTTATCATCAAAATTCATTAGATCAACTTCTTCCTGGTTATCGGTTGACGAAGTCATTTGTAGTTCCTTTTCAATAGTGTCCTCTGCTTTCTGAACTATTAAATATTGTATATACCCTTAATAAAGAGTATTTCTTTAAATAAAACACAAGAACTATAAAAAGTAATTTATTTTACCTTTGGCTGAATCTTGTAAGGGTACTTGATCGATCCTTACAATAATTTCAGACTTAAGTTTGACATTTATCGTGTCGTAGCTGGCCTTTTCTACTCTTTGAGGAGGCTGCGAACCTGCTGGGTCACACATTATTTAAGCTATCATAAAACAAGAAGCGCGTCAAAATAAAGGAAAGGGGGGAAAAAAAAGAACTAAAATAAAAAACCTTCTCGTTTGAAAGTAATGAAAAAAAAAGGAGGAATCAATTCAGTATCAAATACTTGTACTTTTTTTGCTTATCATTGCATAACTTGTTCAAAGCACGTATTTGAATTACTGTAATGTAATGACAATGTCACATGCCGATTGTACATGGGAAACTGGTTAATATTTATATAGTACTGGTCACGTCATTATTTTATATTATCTGTTATATTTATATGCATAAAAATGTGACGAATCGGAGTGATTTTCGTTAGTATATATATATATCGAAACATTTTTTTTGAACATTGAAAAACAAAACTTTTGTAGATCTTAATTCTAACTTTCTTAAAAAATAAAATGTCTACTAGTAAAGAAGCAAATCCTGGTCAACAAAGTAACAAGGAAGCTCCTTCTACCTCTGACTTCCTTTCAGACCCTAAAATGCATTTCATTGAAGAAATTGGTAAATGGACTTATACAGGTGACGACGGAGTAACCTTGCAGTTTGACGAGGATCAGCAGCAATGGACTCAAATCGTAAATTATGACTTTTCTAATAATACTCAAAATAAATCAGCTATAAATTTGATGAAATCTCGTGCTAAATTTTTGTTCCATACAGGATGAAGATCTTTTGTTGAGACTTCAACAATCCGCTTATTCTGTACCTGGTGTTAACGAAAGTGTAAGATACTATAGCATATTACTATAAAGTTAGAAAATTTTCTTCAGGAATACACATAGATATTGTCTTTTTATATTCGCCATCAAAGGAGCCTGCTGTCCCTTTAAAAAAACGAGGCAAACGGAAACCCGTTTTTACCTCTAACGATGTATGTATTTCAATTTATTTTCAAGATTGATCTATATTATACAATACAAAATGAAAACATGTAATTAACATTTCTTGATTAATAGTCAGATCAAGATTCCAAAAAGCAAAAGCAAAATAATCAAAAGAAAAAACCCGTGAACACATCCGTTTATGTCACCGGTTTGCCACCTGATGTTACTGTCGAAGAATTAGCTGAAGTTTTTTCAAAGTATGGAGTTTTGATGGTAGATTTGATCTCTGGTAAGTATTTATATTATTAAATTGATTGATTAATTTTGACTTTATTAATTCTCGCTATCAAACAATTTTTAGAAGGACCGAAAATAAAACTTTACAAGGATGATAAGGATCGATTAAAGGGAGACGCTCTTGTTACTTATCTGAAAGAAGAATCTGTTGCGTTAGCTTGTCAATTGCTGGACGAGACACAACTTCGTCCAGATGAAATTTCTATAATACGCGTACAAAAAGTAATGTGTTGTATTTTTAATTCTTTAATTTTTGTATTATTTTAATTAATGTTAATTAATTTACATTACTTTTACATTTTTGTTTCTACAGGCCCAGTTCAAAGAAAAAGAACCAAAACCAGACGCAAATCAAAATGATAACAACAAATTGGACAAGAAAAAAGTTCAGAAGAAATTGCAACAACTTGAAAAGTATGACAATTTTTTTTTTTAAAAAAAATGTTTCATACACTATTGATTTAATGTACATTTTTTTTTTGTTTATTAGGAAATTAGATTGGTATGAGACTGAACCTGGAAAAAAGGCTGAGCGATATAGTAAAATAGTTATTCTGAAGCATATGTTCACATTAGAAGAATTGGAGGTGTGAATCAATTCTTAATAATAAACATATGTGGATTTAATTTATAATAAATATTTTATTTTTATTTTTATTTAAAAGAACGATATTACTTTAATCTTGGATTTAAAAGAAGATATTCGCAATGAATGTGAGAAATTAGGAGAAGTTACCAATGTGGTATTATATGACGTATGTATATTTTTTGATATTGTATAGTCTAAAACTGTAGCTATTTTATTTATTTTATTTCACTTTTAATAGAAAGAACCAGAGGGGGTGGTTTCTGTAAAATTTAAGGATCAAATAAGTGCTGATGCATGCGTATTGGTATATATTAAAGTGTTAGAGTTGAAACGAATTGTCACGATATATTAAAACTGACACTTATGTGATTTATTAGAAAATGAATGGACGATTTTTTGCTGGTCGTCGTATTGAAGCAGAAATATTCGATGGCAAACAAAAATATCAAAAAACTGGTGCAAAATCTGGTGAGACTGAAGAAGAAGAATCTGCGCGATTAGAGAAGTATTCTAAATGGTTAGAACAAGAAGTGAAGTAAAATGGGTTGAAATGGAATTTATGATAGTAATTGTTAGGCGAGTCTTTAAAGGTAAGACTACTATCCTGGTACTTTTGTTAATTAATTTAATAAAGAGCGCAATTTAAAGAACATATTTGATTAAAAAAATTTGTATTAATTTAGAGTTTTATTCAAATTATTTAATTTATTATAAGATAGGAATAAAAAAATATTTTCTTTTTTTTACTTGATTCATTATAAATTAAATTAATTAATTCTAAATAAATTTTTTTTTAAAAAAAATAAATGGTTTAGCAATAATATAAGGTAAAATATGTTAAAATAAGATTATAGTCAATAGAGTAATTAAAACTAAAGTGCCAAACCCATAATTATGAATAGAATTAGAAGAACTTTTCTTTGAAGTATCAACACTAGGGGAATTACTAGTTCCTGTTGGAGTTGGGGTTGGAGTAACATATGCTATTGGTGCGGTACCATTTGGTTTTATTTCAAAAGGTTCTGACGTTGCATAAATATTTGTAATATTTCCAATATCCGTGAAAATTATTTGAAACCCTATATTCCGGTTTGAAAAGAATTTTATTTTAAATGGTTAAGACGATTTCCTTTTAATTATGTGATTGAAAAAAATAAATATTTACCGGTATTAACAAGATTTTGTCCTATTAAAACATCTGTTTTATTAAGTCTTGGATCAACATTATTAGCGAGAGCAAATTCTTTTAAATCTACAATTTTCTATTTTATTAAAAAAAAAAAAAAAATAGATCAGTAAAACTTTTTAAAATTTATAATTAAAATAATTTTTTTTTAAAATTTTTAGTACCGAATTGATTAAGAAAATCGAAAATGCAGTAGTATCAGTTATTTCTTTGGTCCAAAGTACTTCATTAGCTTGTCCAGCTACTAAATAGTATTGAGCTGATGGATATATAATTTGTATCGTGGCTTTAAATAAAAAAGATTGGAATTAGCGATCATTCAGGGAATGTTTAGAAATAATTTTTAATTTTACCTGATGCAAATGTTGCAATAAAAGCTAACAAAAATAAAATGATTTGAATAATTCTCATAATGACAAATTCTTTCGACGACAAGTAAAATATTTTCTTTTAAAAAAAGTATCGAAAAAAAAAAAATTTTTTTTTCTCTTGGTTCATCTTTTTTGTGGTATATTTATATATATTTTATTTTTTTTTATTTCAAATTTAGCTCTTTTTTTGTAATACAAAAAATACAAAATATAAATAATTTTATCCCCACAATGTTACTATATTCCATAATTAGAAATAGTTAATTAATGATCAGATGATGACTTTCGATCATTAACTATACTAATTTCGTTCTAATATGGAGCTCATATATCTATATTGAGCATATGGACTAATATTTTCCCTTTCATTTATGAAATGAACATCATAAATGGCTATTCTTAGATTATTTTTTTAATGAAATAATCGGCCAGAATCGTCCTGAAGTGTCATTTTTTTTGCCAAGAAGAAACCATTTTTTATCTGACGCTATTATTCTGCATGAGTAAAATATGACGCAAAAAAAAAGCATCAGATTAATGCTGATCATTCCAAAAGTGAAAATCAATGTAAAAGGTGATTTTTTTTTATTTTAATGTTATTACTATTTCTTGAAATATCTATAACTTTGTTAATGATTAAGTAATTAATATTAGTAGTATATTCGATATAGTTTTAGTTTAAAATATTATTCTTTTAATATAATTATATATTATATACTTAATTTACTTATTATATATAAATATATTTTTGAGACGTTTATTAGAATAAATTTGATTTTTAACAAATACAAATATTAAATTCTATACTAAACCCACTCCACTCATCATAAGTACAACCTCAACAAAAACCTTTTGAACTATCATAATGTAAATTATTAGAACTAGCTCCACAACTAGCCACAAAGCATCCCTAACTAATTAAAAGAACTAATTAAGATGCGACTTGTCAAATGATACCACCAAAATGCATGTGTAGATTCTGTCTAACATGGAATGATTTTGCTGACTTTTAAATTGTTTTATTTAAATTTATTAATTAATAATTATTAAAATCATTAAAACTTTAAGACTTTTTAATATTCAGTTTTAGATTGATTTAATAGAAACTGATTTGAAAAACTTCTTGAAATAAGGTTCAATTATTTTATATATTAAATTGAGTTTTAAAAAAATATATATTAAAAAAAATAATTTAAAAAATCAGTTTGTATATTAAACTGGTTTTTAATTTATTTTAAAAACCAAACTTAAAATATCAAGAATTATTTATTAAAAACAAATTAAATAATTAAGTAATAATAATTTTATATTTTTAAAATATAATATAAATTAAGGGGTTTGTTTTTTATTGCACCTGTAATATGTTGCATGGGTTATGCCACTGGATTTTTCAATTTTCATAAGATTAGCTTAAGATTGCTTGGTGAAACTAGGGGGTTTAGTAAATAGCCAAAATGACAAAATGTAGTAATTTGATAAAACTATATTAAAGTCTTATTAAAAAGTTAGAAAAATTTGATGAAAAATAAAACCTATCAAAACCTATTATAAATGGTGAAACTGATAAAACTCTGTAAAACTATAATAAAACTATAGTAAAAATTTGGCAAAACCAAATGCAGAATTTTAGAAGAGTTTAAATAAGCAATTCTAGGATTCTAGGTTAGCTATAATATTCATAGAGAAAATCATGTTTTTCATAAGTTATGTACTGTACTTTTATCAATCCTATATGACAAAAAAATGTAGATTAACTAATTTATTATAAATATAAGCACTGATCAGTGCTAGCTGGATTTTTACAAAAATTTTGTGTAATTATTTGGATGAGACCTTTAGAAATAACGAAAGTTCCTCTTTAATAAAATAAAATATTTTTACTCTCATTTTGCTAAATTTCTGCATTAATACAGTTGGAACATCTTCTAAAAAATTGTGAAATTCCTTACTTTCAAAAATATACTCTTGCATTTTTATCAATTAGTATAGCCAATAATACTAAGTTTTTTCTGAATTGCTATCAATAATGAGATCATCCCATATTGGTAATATATCTAATACCAAATCTAATAACAATTTATATGAATCAGCAAGTGGTTTTATTTTCTTACTTTAATAAATTTCTGTTTGATTTGCATTACTATTAATGCCAAGTTTTTTTTAAATAACTATTATATTCTTCTTCTTATATAAAAGTACTTTATATAATTAAACAAATATTTTGCTTTAATCAGATTTATTATTAGTATTATTTATTATAATTGTCTTGACTTTAAGAAGATATATTTAATATGAAAAATTTTGAGTCTAAAATACTGATTATCAATTCAGAGTACTGATTTTAGAATGAATAGTAAAAATTAATATAAATTTTTCTTTGCTAGAATAAATTAATAATATTAATATATTTATAATGCAAATTATGAGCAATACGATATAAGTCAATTAATTTGATATATGAAAGTTAAAGATAAAACATGTATTTTTTAAAGAATTGAATCAATTAAAGTTAAAGAAATGGAATTTGGACATTTATTTGATAAAATTGAATGGAAAAAGTATAAAAAAATACTAGTGTTTACATAGGGTAATAGTTCTATAAGTAGTATTCTAATTTCTAAATTTGAAATAATCTGATGAAAACTAAGTCTCAATAATTTTTTTGATTTAAGATCATTAGCTTTAGATCAAATCTGATCTGAAAAGTTCAAAATACTATCTGTAAGTATATATATTAAAATGATAAAGCTATATGCTATTAAAATTAATAAAAATTTAGATGATATAAATATTAAAGTAAAATTTTTTTATAGATTATTATGATAATGAAAAACATGTACAATGCCTGGAAACAAGTTACCAGTTACCTATAAATTAAGATAATTATTGCACAAATATATTTCTAAGTAACCATTTTTTTTTAATAATTAACTTACTTTTTATAGTTTAAGTAAAGTTGATCATCAAGTTAAAATATATTTTCATTAAAAATTATATGAAATTTTAATAAAAATTGATTACAGTCGTCCCCTTCTATAGTCATCTTCCTATATAAGCACAACCTCTATATAATCATATCAGTTTTAATCCCAAATTTTTATATAGTAAAAACCCCCTTTGTAGTCACAAATTGATTATAGTCACTATCATAGCAATTATTAGTCCCAATATAATAGTTAACATATAAAAATTTTTCTTTTTATAGTTACATCAATAGGACTTTGGATATTATATACTCATCAAATTTAACATAAAAGCAACCAAGTAGGTTCATGTCATGCCACTGGGACTGTTGTGAAAGTTCTTGTGAGAATAGAAACAAGTTTCTATAGTAGTAGCAGAGTAGGACTTCAAAAAAAGTATTTTCTACCTTCTACATGGCATTGTGAAGTTTCTGTGACAGTCACCCCACTCATTCACAAAAAAAAAGTTTACTTGCCAATCTATAATTATCAATGAGCTTTTTTGCTGTTTCCTTCCTCACACTATGTAAGGTAACAATCTATTTTCCTCTAAATATTTATTTTGATTCTGCCCAAACATTAGAATTAGAATTATCAAAACAGCTCGAAGCTGAAACTACAATTATATTAAGATGCTACAAAGATCTTAAGAATATTTAAACTTTCAAGACTAATTAAATTCGCACGTTTAACTGTAATGATTTCGCATCAAATTTTACTCCTTTATTATAAATTAAATGTATTTGAAAGATTGTCTATTTTATGCACACATTTATTCATTCATCAATTATTTCATATAATACATGAATTTTTAATGAACAATTTGTACATCCTGTAATATTTGCTCCTTTTTCTAAATCTTGCTCTGTTATAATATAATTTCCACTACAACGACATGGTAAAGAGTATAATTTTGTTTCTATTCATAAAAAAAAATATGATTACTTTAAATAAGTACAATTTTTCTTTTTTTTTAAAAAAAAAAACCAGAGGGATTCGGACCTTCATTATATTCCATATCATCTAAATCAATGTCTGCATTATAAATTCCATCTTGTTTTAATCGCATCGCTTGTAGCAATTTTAATTAGCCTAACTTATTAAAAACCAATCTCACCTTTATAAAATTAAGCGCGTTACCTGTCAATTTGTCATCGTAAATCTTTCTCGATTCAGGATCTTTAAGCACTTTCCATGCTTCAATAATAAATTCAACTTTACTTTCTTTATTATCATTACTTTTGACGCATTCATCGACATTATTCATTATAAAACCTGCTTTATCTGGATGATGCTTTCATTCTTATTAGTTTATTAAGAAATTAAAATTGCATATACTATAAATCTAAAGAATTTAGAAACTTACGAGTAGTAATAATTTTTGATATTGTTGCTTAATTTGTTCAATTGACACGTTTTCATCAGAAACTTCAAGTATTTCGTAATATGTTGGCGAAGTTGTAACTTCTCGACGGTTGAAGTTATCCATTATAATGAAAATTAGATATTCCGGTACAGTTTATATTAATAGTTCTGTACAACATGATCTTGCATTAGATCCCGATCTTAGTTTTTTTAATTTCAATTTTTTTTTTTTTTTAGCACCTCTCAAAAAAATATGGAAAAAGACCCAATTGAGGAAAAATCAAAAGAACAAAAAAAATTTGATAAATGGAGAAAAAGTTTAATGTATATTACAGGTTTAGGTTTATCAATGGAAGATAAAAAAAAATTTGAAAGTGAATTAGAAAAAGATTTTGAAAATTATCAGTGTAAACGTTGTGAAAAATGGAGAGATATATTAATGAAGAACAGTGAATATCATCAATCTTTTTTTTTTAAAAAAAAAAATTAATTCCGCATTGACATTCTTTTTATTTGAAACAGGTCCAATAGTAACATTTATGTTAAAATCATTGGAAGAAGCAGGTTGTAAAATTGATAAGAGACATTTACAATGTAAACCATGTGATGAAAATCGTAGCGGTGGATTTTCTCCTGATCATGGAATACTTCTATGTCAAAATAGATTTTTTAGTAAAAAACATCAAGAAGATACTATGGTACATGAAATGATACATTTATTTGATCATTGTAGATTTAAAGTTGATTGGAATAATTGTTTACATCATGCTTGTAGCGAAGTAAGAGCTGCTAGTCTTAGTGGTGATTGTAGATGGACTCGTGAACTTCGTCGTGGGTTTTTCAATTTCACAAAACAACACCAGGTTAATTGTGATTTTTTTTATTTATACAAGATTAAACGTATGTATCATTTATGTGTAACTGTTTATTTTTTCCCCCACAAAAAAGGCTTGTACAAAAAGACGCGCAATACTTTCCGTACAACAAAATGATGCATGTTCTGCTCCTGGTGTAGCAGAACGCGCGGTTGCTGAAGTATTTGAAAGTTGTTTTAACGATACACAACCATTTGATGAAATTTATTAAATATTTCTAAACAAACGGGAAAGTAATATATGGTTATAAATTATGAAGTGTACTTAAAAAGAAGAAAAGAAAAAGAAATATCCCATAATTAATGTAATTTTTTTGTACAATCTAAATAACTGAAATATTTCTATTATAATAATAATTTAAATTATTGGCGTTATTATGAAACTTCTCGATCATCTTTAGTGTGATCTTTAACATTAATATCTGGTTCTCCTTGCTGTTCTTCCTCTTCTTGTTCTTCTTGTTCTTCTTCTACTTCATGTCCCGATTCATGTTCTGTTTGTTGATCTCCTTGTATATCATCCTCTGTTTCATAATCTTCCATCTCTATTTCCGGCGTTTCTTCATCCTCTTCGTACTCCACGTCCTCGTGCTCATCATAACCTTCCTCCTCTGGATTATTCAAACTCGCTAATTCCATCAATGTTTCTAATTCTCCAGTTTGTTCACATAAATGTCTAAACAAACTGTTCATATTATTTATGAGACGGTGTGGTGTATCAAATTCAACTATTCTACCTTCATCTATTATATATCCAAAAAGAAATTTAAATAAAGTCAAAATTATGGTATAAATAATCAAAATTGCAAAATTAAACCCGAAACCTACTCAGAACAAGAATTCGGTCTGAATGTATGATTGTTTTAAAACGATGTGAAATGCATAATACTGTGGCGTTATTAAACTCGTCTCTTATAGTTTCCTGTATTTTATTGTCTGTTTCTGGATCAATGCTAGCAGTCGCTAAAAAAAAAAAATTGCCATTAAAATATTGATATTTAATAATTAACAGTTAATTGTTTTATGTGCTACGTACCTTCGTCCATAATAATTATCTATCCAAAAATCAAGAAAATACAATCAATTTCACTACATCTTAATTTTATTCGTTCATTATAAACCACATTCTCATACCTTTGACTGTCGCAATAATGCTCGGGCTAAACAAAGCAATTGTCTTTGACCTCTAGAAAAATTATTACCACCCTCATTTACGGGATCTTCCAAATCCGTTATTGGACCAATAACAACAAATTGATTATTTGTCGAATCCTCTTCTATGTGAACTAGATGAACTCTCCTTAATGCTTCCCATAACTCTTCATCCTCATATTCGCTTCGAATATCCAAATTCGATCGAATAGTTCCTTCAAATAGAATAGGATCTAATGGAAATTTAAGTATCTTATTTGTTCAAAATTTAATCGAGAAAAAAAAATATGATAATACCTTGAGATATTATAGTTATCCGTGACCTTAAATCTTCTAAACCTAAATTAGAAATATCTATCCCATCAATAACAATATGTCCTTCAGTTGCTTCGGTCAGACGAAGGAATGAATTAGCCAGTGTTGTTTTGCCAGAACCTGTTCTGTATTTTAATAATAATAACCATCCCTGTTAAAAACAAATAAAAATTCCACGATTTTCGAAAGATAAAATTAGATTATGCTTTTATACCTTCCAACGATTCCGATTTTTTCTTCGGCATTTACGGTAAATGAAATGTCTCGAAGCACAGGTTCAGATTGTAGGGAATATTGTACCGTTAGGTTTGAAACTTCAATTTTACCATTAGTCGGCCACTATAATCGACTAAGATTAGAAACTATAAATAATTTCGCTAAAAATAATTAAATGTAATTTATACTTTACTGCAGCTGGAGGATGTTTATTTTCAATAACAGCAGGTGGTTCCTGTGGCATTTCAATATATTCTTTAATACGTTCCACACTAATGAGATAGTTGTATCAAATTGTTAACAAAGCAAGGTTATAATTAACGCTTAAATCATATAACTAATAAATATAAAATTTTACAGTGCTTTACCTACTCAAACTTGTTTCCATTGTAGTATAGTCTTTAACGAGCATCTTCATGAAAAAAATTAGATTGAAATGTTGTTGCAATAAGATTAGAACTTATGTAATATTAATAAAGTAATGTATGAATGGAACTTACAAACACAATTTGAACGAATCCAAGTGCATAACTTAAACAGAAACCAGCCAAACCAGCATCAATGCGATCGTAGTGCTTAAGAATAAACACTCCTGCCAAATATGATGCTACGGCTCCAATACTGCCCATACGAATTGACATCCATCGATTAGACATATGCAAAAGATATGTCGTTCTATTAGAAGTATTAAGCCTAGAAAAATTATAAATAAAATATCAATAAAAGGTTTTTCTATCATTTATAGATAAAAATTTAAAATAACAACCTTTCAATAAATTTTTTGACGTATCGATCCTCAGCATTGTACGCCCGGATAGTTGCAATACCTCTAGAAGAATAACAATTCGGATATAAAGCATTCAAAATACAATCAAAAATAAATAAATAAATAAAAATTAGATGATAATTCCTAACTTACACAATTGTTTCAGCGTACCATAATAAGACGGGGGATCGTGTAATTGACTGAAGTCTCTTTAATTCTCGAGAAACATTTATGTACATACTTCCAATTATTAGATACAAAATGACTATTTAATTATAATAAATTGTTAATTCTCCTTTTTTTTTAAGGGAAAAAAAAGTTCATTTAAGAATGAAGATAGGGTGAAGGTAGAAACTTACTAACAACAACAGAGACCAAGAAGAATTCATATGTTACAATTGTCACAACAACAAGAACACTTATTGCGCCTATAGCATTTCCAAGAAAACTTGTGATAACAGTTACAAGACCTTGATCTACCATTCCTAAATCTTTTGAAAACCTATTCATTACTCTGCCCAATGGAGCTGTATCAAAAAAGCTTAACGGTGCTCTAAGTATAGAATTTAAGAGCTTTGAAAATAAAGTCCTTGAACCTTTAATTGAAACAAAAAAGAATTGCCATGCCATACGAATGATAGTGAAAATGGCAGATGCCAAAGCTATAAGAGCATATATCTGAATGTGATATTCTATCAGGGCTGGGTTGTCATCTATAGACCATACTTTTAACCAATAGGTTTCACCCACCGTCAAAAGTCGTATGATTATAAATAAAAGGATAAGTATAAACCATAATATTATTCCGCCACTAGATTTAAAATAAAAGTAGTAAACTCCTAGTGGGACTTTTCCTTGAAAACGAGCTGTACATGAAATAAGCGTTTTTAATTAATTATATATTCTACATGTGAAATTATTAAAAAAATATATATATTAACCTTCTTCAATCGCCCAATTTTTTTTGTCGGCAACTGATTTTTCTATTGCCTGATTTACAAGGTTCTGATCGTTTTTATCTATTTGCTCTGGTTCTGGATTGACTTCTTTTCCAAGCACTTCTTCAGTAAGTAGACCAGTTTCACGCAATTCTTCTGGAGTGCCTTTGGCCTGAACCAAACCATCTCCAAGTATAACAATATAAGCTGCATTATCCACAAAATATCTAACATGTTGGGTTGCCATTATTACAGTTCGACCATTAATCATTGGTCCATTGAGACAGTTATCAATAATTTGACGTGCTACAGAAGTAAATGATAAATACATATAAAGGTACAATATAAGGAAATCGAAAATTGATAAAATGGAATAAAGTAGATATAAACCTGTAATCGCATCTAGAGATGATAAACAATCATCTATAAGTAAAATCCTGGCTGAACTGTACAAAGCTCGAGCAAGTGCTACACGAGCCTTTTGTCCATCAGAAAGAACCATATTTTTTTCATCATACTTTTTATTACGTAAGAACTAAGTTAGAAATTTGAATAACAACAAACAAAATTATTAAATGTGAATCGAACCTCTGTGAAATCGGCTTCCTCGAAATTCTCAAAGTCTTTTGTCAAACAACAAGAATCAACAATATTCCAATAACGATCATCATCGAAAGGTTCACCAAATAAGATATTGTCTCTAAAAGTTGCATTCTCCAACCACGCTTGCTGAGGAACGTATACAATAGGCGAGGCAGGAAAATGAATTATGCCTCGCAATATAAACGTTTCACGAAGAAGCGAAAGCATAAGAAGAGATTTGCCTGAAAATTTATTACCGCCTTTTTTTTGTTTTCATTAAAATATAAATCAATCTATCGTATAAACCACTTAAAAAACGACCAGATTCAAAAGAAAGAAAAAAAATAATATCCACCCATACATACAGACAAGACTCAGTTTACCCAAAGGAAATTCCAAATTAACACCTTTCAATGTAAAATCATTAAGTCCTCTAATTTGATAACTCCAAGCAATATCAACATTATTAAACCAAATAGAAGTCCTTGCGGGGACTATGTTGAAACCTGAACTTTCCCTTTGTACATCTGGTCCGTGTAAAAACTTTTCAACTCTTCCTATAGCTACACCCAAACCTACAAGTTCAACAACTAAATTAGGGAATATCTGTAGAGGCTGCTTAAGTGTATTAAACAGTGTGATACTTGTAAAGGCAACAGCAGCAGTCAAAGTGTTGCCACTTATTGTGAAAGTTGCAAAAGCGAATAATGTTACAAGGAATGGTGTGAGATGAACAAGCAATGTATGCATCGTGGTGCGCCAAAACAAACTTCGTAAATAAGTAAGTTCTTTTTTGCGCGATACTAACAATATAAATAATTAAAAATTCAATATTAAATATAAATTATATACGATCAATTACGGAATGATAATAAAGTAATTAATTGATTATTGATTGAAAATAAGACAATTACACATTAATCGTTCATGAAAACTACGCTCCCAAGCAAACATTTTAATCATTCGAACTGCGTGTAGAAGCTATATATAATTGAAAATTAATTAGGAAAAAAAAGTCGTTGAAATAATGAAATATATAAATTTATTATATGATTTGTACCTCAAAAATTTCACCGACTCTTTCATCTCTAGCTTTTTTTACCTGTTTCTGTAATCTTGTTATGCGTCTTCCAAATCTTTTATTGCTCCAAAGACATAAAATCATTACACCAACACCAATCAAACTAGACCAACCCAATAAAATATATAAAAAAACTGTAGCAACTAAGATTTCGAGAGGTATTGTAATAATAAAGGGTAGATTAGAGAAGAAACCCGCAATGTCATCAACATCTGTTGTAAGTACATTGCTTGTTCTACTATTAGAAGATCTAGGAGATGTCTTCATACGCAATTGTTTTTTATACACTAAAATGCTGAGCATTTGTTCCACTCTAATTCCTAGCCATACCAACTGATAATTCAATTGATTTAAGAAAATAATTCTTGAAATTTCAGTCAACAATATCCCAAATACATAAAGATAAGGTTCTTCTGAATATTTGTTTCTACGATCTGCTGAAGATATAAATATTAACAAACGATATAGGAAAAATGGAGTCGCGAAAGCAAAGACTGATCGAAATATTGCGATAATAAGAAAAAAAACTAGATTTGTAGCGTTTGCAGCAAGTAATCGTGATAAAAGATCCATATTGTTCATTCTGAAAAAAAAAAATAAGCACGGTCATGACAAAAAATTTTATGAAAATTGTACTAATGTATTCGAAACATAATACTTACTTTTCTAATTCATCATAACATTGAGCAGCCTGACACCTTAATGGCAACTCCCATAAATCTTCCTCTGTGAGAACACCCCTGTTCCCTAATTTAATAATAGGCGTCATCCATGCAAAAGATAATAATGACCATAAGGAAGCAATTGTATCATGGGATATTTCTCGGTTACTCGGGTTACTCGTATATTTCAACTCGGGATTTCTTGGTCTTTTGAGAGAGCAAGCTAATAATATACTACAAGCAATAGCATCCCATATTGAAAAAACTTTCTCATAACCTTTCGGATCATGTTTAAGCATTGATCGAAGATTAATGCAAGCAACTATTACAAAATACGCGTAAAACAAAAGAAGATGTCTTAAATATGCGTATTGTGTCTGATTTCTTCGTGTCATAAAATGGCACGCTATTAATGCACCAATATATAACTGTTATTGTAATATAATGATGTAAGTAATAATGACTGATAAGTAGTGATACTAAAAGGAACCTCTATAATCAAACATAATCATTCGAAAAGTGTACTTACCCAGGTAACAAATTGACCTATAGCTCCAATTACTAAATATAGTTCAGAATAACCTTCATCATATTCATCCATCCGCCAGCCGAAAAGAAATCCAATAAACCCTAAATGGAAGAAAGATATCACAAGTTGGGCAATATCATACTTTGAGACCGGGATAACTGGATCACTTCCCGGTAAAGGAATTTGACTAGCTGCTCGCCCACGACATTGACGAACTATTAAATTTGTAACGGATAAAAGGATAATACACAGAGGAATGGCAGCATTAAGAATGCTGAATAACAAAGTCGTTTAATTTCTTTTAGTAAAAAGAATATGCATACTTGCATGCATTTATACACATCCTGGACAAAGGATTAATTAAAGAAGCTAAAAAAAAATTGTTGGGTAAAAGTAAACTTACACTTCTCGAGCGCATTGAGTAAGTTCAAGACCGTCTTCAGTTATCGGACCCTAGTCACAAACACATAATTTATATATATTTTGAATTCGACAACTTAGAACGCGGTTATTTCAAAGTTAAGCTTACCCAAGCATCAGAACCACATAGACTCTTCGTGCTTCTCAACATGTCATAAACTTGAATTCTTAATTGTAGATCATAAAAAAAGTAGAAAACAGAGTACAATATTTAAAAAAGCCTAGAGTCGGAACGATTGATAGATAATCGCGTCTCCAAAAAGCATTTATTTACTGCACTATGCACTAGATTGTTCGGTTCTTGCATTGGCTAAAGATTATCCAATAGGAAATTTTTTGATGAGACTTTGTTGTCAATCGAGTGTTACACGCATTAGTGAGTATTTATTATCTGAGGATTGATCTGATCAGATCAAAAAAAAATTGATTTCTTCATGGCACATTTAATTTCTAATGATAAAAAGTTACCAATTTTATCTGCAATAGAATTACCACCGTTCCCCGAAAATGAAACTAATTCACACTTATTCTATAGTAGCATTTTTAATAGGATTGCTAATTTTCTTTTGTGTAATACTCGGCTTTGCCTTCCCATGGAACGCACATTTAAATTTTTGGAAATTGAATTTTATTTAAATGATGTTACAAATGATCATGATGACCCATATTCTCACGGACATGAACATCAATTAACTTGTGGAGAATGGTACTTTCATCGTGTTGGAAAAAACGGTTATCGGGGTGGGTCAAGAAAAGGAATCGACATTACATTTGGTTCAGTAGAAAGAAAAATATACGGGGGGATATTAATACGAACTATTCAAAATGAACTGACTAACGAAGTTATAGAAGGACCAAGTCTTATTGTTGACAAAATCCTAGAAGCATGTGATGTAAATCAAGGTGGAATTCGAGAAATGGTGGAAATTGTATGGAAGGGAAAAAGTGGAATTTTATGTGATATGAGTAATTCTAATGGCTTGGTTTATTTGACACAAGTAAATGATGATGAATTGACAAATCTCAATAACATTGTTGAAAGCGATAAGAAAAGATTAAAATATTCAACAGGTCTCACTTCTCCGTATTTTGATCAGAAGTCACAAAAGTCTTATGATGTACGATTGACCGGAGGCAATAAACCTACCAATAAAATATATACTTCACCGAGAGTCGGAATTACATTATCCAATGAATTGCCATCAACTAGTCTTCGTTTACAGTATTTACTAAAACCCTACAGATTCTTTACTTCACCACATCTTCTAAAAAAAGGAAAAGCACAACTTATTATTGGATTGTATGATCATTTTAAAGAAATTCACAAAGTTGCAGAAGTGGCAGATATCAGCCGATCTCTGGTTGAAAGATACATTCAAGAAAGAACGAATGGAATTAAAAATGGAGATCTTAACGAATTCATTGGAAAAAAAGGAAAAGGTATAAATGGAATTGAATATTGTAAAATGGCTGGGGCAGTGAACAAAATCATCGGCTGAATTTTACTACTTTATTTGTATAATAATAGCAAAAATTGTAAATAGTAAAATACTGTGATTGTGTTTATGTGTATGTAATAAATGTTTAAATGTTTTACAAAGATTTTAGTGACGTCACAACTCACAACACGTTTTTTTGTGGCTTTAGATTATCCAAAAAGTTTCCACGCTAAACATATGATTATGATGATCGTGCAAATAAAAGCATAATTATCGTTCATCATATATTAATATCGTGATTAGCAAATTTTAATATACGAAAGAAAGCTACTTTAAAAATAAAACAATTTTTCTTATAAAGCGATTTAACTTCGTTGTACCAAATGAGACCAGAAGATAATGTTTGTCACCCCCCAAAATGCTTTTGTGGTCTTCTAGCATCGCCAGCTTATTCTGAGGAATTTGGGTTATTATATGAATGTCATTATTTACATAATAATCCATGGAAAGAAGTTACCGAGGAACAATCTGTGGAATCCGAAACTGTGAACGGGCGAGGTGATCAGGTAAGATTAAAAGTATTCGATAAAAATTAAAAATAATTGTTAATATTCTATATTTCTGAATACAGTCGGATAACAGTGTCGCGTCGTCGAGTTTGGTCCCTTCCCTGTCATCATCAGCTAGACAGCCTACAAGAACTGTTTGCGGTTATCATATTCATAAAGATGCTTGGGATAGTTTTTTCGTTAATAAACATATGAACGCAAACCATCAAGAACTGGCCGTTTGCCCATTTTTTAATTTCACGTTTTGTGCTTTCTTCGATTTACGAAATTCTTATCCTTTAAGCCATCCACCTCCTCCAAACTGTTTTTGTGGCCTTCCGGTGACGATGAGATACATGAACAGCAGGGCAGAGTTTCATGGAAGAAAGTTGATGTTTACGTGTCCAAATTATCTTATTGATGGAGCGAGACCTAAGTGTACATGGAAATTATGGGCAGATGAGGTCCCATTTCAAAGACCTAACGGGTGTACACATCCTTTGCAAAGGCAAGGTGCAACTAGACTTTTAGATCCTAGCAGACAAATACAAAATTTACAAAATTGTAATCGCTCAATTGCAAAAAGAGGAACTTTTAATAACCATCATTCCGTCTCAAGAAATCGATTTGAAAATAATATTAATAATAATGCTGGAAGATTCTACAAGAGAGATTCTAACCATCACTCTTCAGAGAGATCGGATCGTCGTAGAAGAGATGATTTCGGATCAAGGGATTATAATCATCAGCATCAACAACCTGCATTTAGTAATGGAAGTTCAAGCGTGTCGAGAAGAAGTAATGGGACAGGGTGGGATCCTGGACGTATAAGAGGATGCAAACCTCCAACTCGACGGGACAGTGATTTAAATGGTACATATCATGATGATAATTCGAATGGACAAATTATAAATAAAAATAATTCGACGGATCGGCAGTCAATAGAATCTAGTAGACCATTGAACATTGATGAAAATAATGTGGGAAAGGCAACAATTAAAGAAAGTCTTTTAAAATCAGAAAATGATAAGTTAATGGGTTGCAAAGATAAAGATTCATGTAATAATCAAGAAAAGAACAATGATATTTCCAGCAATATGGAAAATCAAGAGTTAAAATCGCCAGATGTGGTTAATAATTCAAATAGAGAACGGCCTGTTTTTGATGTTAGAAAAAGTGATTTTGATACTTCCATGAAAACCATGAAAAATTGTCCTAGTCCAGATTCATCTCCAAGGTCGGATTATAGCGAAGAAAGTTATTACGAAGGAAATGGGTCGCCATCATTATCTAATGGGGCCGATTCATCGAGGTTTTCAATGGATAATGAAACTTCATACATTTCAACTTACAATGAATTCTCTCAAACAAAACCTGCGTGCATTGCAAATGTAACCCCAAATTATAATTTTGTTGCAGAAGCATCACGTCTTTGGACAGAAAACAAGAAGTTATTATCTGAAAATCAAAGTTTAATTTCTAAACAGGAAAATGATAAAGTAGAAAAAAGCAATTTAGTTATGCAAGTGGAACAATTAAAAAGTGAGGTTAACTACCTTCAAAATAGGGTAGGACATTACAAATCTGAATACGCCTCTGAACAAAAGTTCAGACAGTCTAGTCAGAAGAAGTTGATTGAACTTCAAGCACAAGTCGCAGATGTAATGAAGGAAATTGATGAATTACGTTTTTCGAAGGAGAAAGAAAAAGAAGAAAGTGCCATGGGAAATATGAAATGTAAAGTATGTTTTGAAGAGAACATTACGCATGCTCTTTTACCTTGTCATCACTTGGCGTTGTGTAGCAAGTGTTCTCAAGTGATTACTAAATGCGTTATTTGTAGAAAACCAAAGGAGAATGTTGTTAGAATTTATTTGGGATAAAGATTAAAGAATTCTTACAATAGAAGAAAAATAATTAACATTATAGTAATTTCATATACATCGTAATTCTCGTTTCTCAACATTTTTGTAATGTTGATATCTTTATTATTACTACTTAGCTATTATTCTGTATATTCATAATTCATAATATCGTTTATTTTATTATAATAACAATTTTATTTTCATTTATAATATGTTCGGTTAATTACTAGGCATAATCAAGTAGGTATTAGACATATTCAATCGAACCATTCAAAATTCGAATATTGATTCTTCGCGTTATTTATCCAATTATTAGAAGGTGTACCAGATTAAATGTACAAATAAAAAAAAAAATAAATTATTTATTTATTTATTCAGTTTTATAGGAAAGTAATATATACCAAAATGCAAATTAAACAAAAAAAGAACCTTTAATGATGTTCTTTCCTTACACCTATTTTTTTTCAACTAACTTAATGATCATAAATAACTCTCCCTTTCTTTCTTTCCTTTTGAATTTTATCCACCATTAACTTTCTTTGCACTAAACCATCTTTAGCAGCTAAACTAAGTACACCCACCAATAATTCAATACCTCTAACAGAGTCATCATTAGCAGGTATAGGCCAAGTAACCTTATTAGGATCAAAATCAGTATCAATTACACCAATAGTAGGAATGTTACCATATCGTGCTTCCTCAAGTGCAATTTCATTTTCTAAAGGATTTAATAAAACAAGTAGATCAGGTTTAAATATTTTTGAAATAATATCATGTTCATTTTTGGGTATTAAATGACCTAAAGTTTGTTGAGAATTTGTTATAGTACCAGGTAACCAACGTGTAGTTAATTGATATTGATTACAACGTTTAGCAGCTTTTATTACACTCTTAGAAAATAATCCTCCTCTTGTGTTAATAAATAATATTATACCACCATTATAGGAAACTTCTTTTATCGCCTTACATGCTCTACGTAAATAGATTAATGTATGATCTAGATTTATTATATTTATACCATATCTTATACCAAATATAAATGGTGACGTTTTTGGATTCCAAAGTGATGTTGAATGACCTAAATGTAGATTTGCTGATAATAGAGACGACATTGTTATATCATATGGTGAAGGTGGAGATTCTAAATTTTTTGTTGCCGAAATAGAGGCCTTTTTACATGATCCTGTTTGTTTTATAAATTCTGGAACTAAAAAATGTTTTTTTTTAATAAAATAATAATTTTCTTTAATCTAATCTAATTAAAAAAACAAATGTTTTTTTACCGTCATTTTTTAATTTGAATTTTACGGAATCAATAGATTTGTCGTTAGCAGCTTCAAAAAATCTATACGATAATTCTTGTTTAAAGTCATCATAATCATCTTGATATTGTTTAGGATTATTTAAATGTAAATTATGTAATAACGATATTGTCCTCGTTGATGGTGCTAGAATAATGTCAATTAGTTAAGAATAAATAGAATAAATAGTTAAGTACCGACACCTTTTTAATATATATTGCTTACAAGTAAATTTGCCATATCTATTATTATATAATATTTGACGAGATAAAAACATGCGCAAATTATTTCGAAGAAATTGAATTGAATACATGAAAATACTGGCTTTAAAAAATTTACTGTAACTGTAATCTTTCTTTTGCATCAGATCACATGATTGTTCGTTTGTAATACAACTCATTGACAAAAAAAAAATTGCTAACATAATAAATCCGCCCCCACCTGGATTCGAACCAGGATCCTTTCGGTTAACAGCCGAACGCGCTAGCCGGTTGCGCCATGGAGGCTATGATGTATGATGCAAAAATAATCTATTAAAATTTAAATTATTTGTGAGAACTTCAACAAATTGTGTGATCATATGACTCTATACTACAGTACATCCTTTTTTTTGCTTTTTCTTTTTTTATTCTTTATATACTGTACTTTTATTAAAAAAAATTATAATATAAAATATTAACTGTTTTTTCCTTCAAATCTTATTACAGTAAGTTTTTTAAAAAAAATTTAATATATATGCAAGTATAGATATTTTAAAAATTAACAATGTACTATTATTATTATTTATTATTTAATAAAGTACTATACTAAAATTTTATTTTAAATGAATTATAATTGTTATATTAATAAAAATATAAAATTTTAATATATTATATTAAAAGTAAATGTAAAATTTGATTTTGGATTTTGGATTTAAAATTTATATACAGGAATATTAAGGTCATGTGATTTTTTTCTAAATTTAATTGGCTAATTATATTAAAAAATTTTTTTATATATACATTTTTTAATTTTTTTAAAATTTATTTATTATTTAAACTTCAAATAATTCAGTTGAATTTATAGTTTATTGTTTATTTATTGTTTAAAAATTATATCATTATAATTATCAATTATTGTTATTCATTTTAAAAATATTGTATTTCAACTTGAAATTTATTCCAAATTAAAATAATTACTATATAAGAAAAGTATCATTAAATATATTTTAAAGCATTATAAAAATAGGCCAATAATTTAAACCAATTGTTAATTTAGAACAAATTCTTAGCTAAATATAACAGATATCATAAAAATAAAAAAAAAATATTATAAAAATGATAAGAAATACCATTTTAAAAATAATAAAAGAAACCTATAAAAATAACAAAAAGAATAATTAAAATTAATAAAAAAAAATGTATAATATTTAAATGTAATATAAATATTAAGCAATTTTGGCAAATAAATCTTTTATAATTATTAAATAATTATTATTCAAATCTTATATATATTTTAATGAAAAAGTTATATTAATAGATTTATTTTGTAAGTAAAGAATTTTTTAAATGATTGCTTATATTATTTTTGATATATCTGAATATAACCAATTAATTTAGCAATATTATTTAAATATTAATAAAATTTTATTTAATTAATTGCCTTTGGTTTTAAAAATTGCTTCAGACAATTAATATGCAATAATATTATTATTTATTAGTATATTTCATAAAAAATAATCTTAATAGTTAATAGTTTTTATTGTTTAAGTATTATCTAATTAATTTTTTTATTTATGTATACACTTTTTTTTTTGAAATTAATAAATGCTGTAACTATATATAATAAAGAAATATACTTATAGCAAGGGTTATTAAGTAAAATAGATTTCAAACATGTCTATATTAATTTGAAATATGATTGGATTTAGTATCATTATTATATATATTCACCATATTTCAAACATGTCTATATTAATTTTTACATTTTGGATATTGAACATCCTAAATTGAAAATTCCAATTTGAAAAGAGCAAATTTCAAATTCCATTTGGGTATAACAAGGCCATTATGTGTTACTCATCAAAAATATAATGCAGCATTACATCAATATACTTTGCAAACCTATAAATCTATCCAAGTATTTATTATTTTATTTCAGTATATAATTTTTTTTTTTTACATAGTAGAAGAATCATCTAAATATCTAAGAATATCAAAATTAATACTTTTAGAAATTTGTTTGATGTAATTAAAACTAAGATTACATCTAAATGATTGAACATCTTTACGCTCTACTGGAGTTGTACGGGTAAAAAGATGATAAGATACAAATGTCTCTAACTGTTAAAAAAAGACGTTTAATTAATAATAAAATAGAGGTATACATTTGGAAAAAAAGTAAAATTAGGCTTCAAACCTGTTGTAAAAGTAATATATAGGGAATAATTGAGTCCTGGTAAATGCTTTGGAATATAGCAATAATACGCTCCATCTCACTTGTTTGAGGACCTGTGAATTGTTCATTAAACTTTTTTGTTTTTAAATTAAAAAAATTAATATAAAAATTTGTTTAAACCATACACATTTAATAAGTGTAAATATAAACCTTTAATGCATTGAATTCTTTTTTTCTTCTTTTTCGAGAATGTTTCTGTTTTTCATGTTCTTTTGAAAAAAGATGTTTATCAAGGCTTTGTGGAATATAAGATGCAAGAAATGCGGCAATTAATAGATACAATGACCACGTAGGTAATTGATTTTCTTAAATATTAAAAGAAAAAAAATGGTAGAATATTATAAAATACATTTATTATAATTTGAGATGATTTCAATTATTTACCTATTAATGATGTTATGTTTTGTGAATATAAATTATCCAACGCCAATTCTACATGCGGATTTAATTCATTGAATAAGAGGGAATAGTCATTTCTTGATACTATTAATGTCAAAGTAAATTTAATTAGCAATAACATTAGTAAAATCGATAATCCGACAAATTATAATGTTTACCTCTTTCCTCATTTTGTGGCTGAATAAATTTTATATAAAGATCTGGTATAACACGGAACAAATCAATTAAATCACAAGAATCTGAAAACACATCATATATATAAGTAACAAATGAACTATAAAATTCAACATCTTCATCTTTTGGGCAAGTTTTCTCAAGAATTTGAATTACATCACGTTATTAAATATATTAAGGATTTGTATGATTATACAATACGGCGTGAGAATAGTAATGAAGCAAGAAAGGATATTTCTTGAATATTCTGGAAAATATAATTGGAAAGGTTCAATCATTCCTACATATCTTCGAAATTTCTCCCATGGCACTTGTGTAATAAAGATTATACAAAGATTTGCACCAGTCTTTAAATATAAAAAAGAATCCAAAGTAAATAAATATATATCAAAAATCATTCAGCAGATTACGCATAATTTACCCATTGGGGGAGAGTTAAGAGAGCAGACACTAAGGTTTGAGAAAAATTCCACAGTAATTCCGCGTTATCAAATATCTGTAAATTGAATAAAAAAAAAAAAATAATTACCAAATGAAAAGATCAGCAAAAATATTTTGACTTATTCTTACCAGATATCTAGTTTCATCACTTGTTTCGCAAATATCTTGTAATGTCGTAGCAAATTCATCAAAATTTTTACATTTATGTTTTTTACCAGATAAAAGGTTTAATGAAACTTCAAATAAATCATCGAGTTGAAAGTATATTTTACAGTTGAGGAACGAATAATTGTGTTTAGGGAATCCTATTTCAAATAGTTTCTTTATAATTTCAGTTTTACCCAATGCTCTATTTCCATGTATAAAAATTGAATGTGGTGTTTTTTCTGTAGGCTGTCAATAAATAAATATTTTTAGTAAATAACTAATTTCTGTTGAAAGTGTCATATAGTTATATCCACTTACTTCACCAAACCAATTTATTAAGGTTTCAATTTGACGCGATCTTCCAGGAAATTCTTCAACCAATTCGTTCATATTTGAATTTCGTTACTATTGACCTATTATTCTATACTATATTATCGCCGTTTTCAAAATGGTATATGCAGTGATGATCATGCATAAAATTCGAATACCCGTTAAGAATACCAGAAATGATCATCACATGATTATTACCCAATCATCTGTATATCAATTTTACTGAATTTTAAATAAAATTTAGTTTCGCGTTTTATAAAGACGCGTTCAACTTAATACACAATGACTTCTAATAAATATCTTATNGGTACATGCCTTGGATGTAAAAAATGTTTGTACTGTGGAAGCCAACTTAGTATTAGGAAAAGAATGTGTTCATGTGACAAAGATATAAAACCATCTAAAAACAACCG
>QKYT01000274.1:34186-57848 GCA_003550305.1 Glomus cerebriforme | reverse complement strand
AAAAAAAAAAAAATGAAGAATTGACCAAACTTACCATTTACAAAGACTTAAAATACTATAAATCATCTAGTCAAAATATTTTTTAAGAAAAAGAAATTAGTAATAAAAAGTATAAAAGAACAGAAAAGCAAAAAAAATGGCTAAACTTATTTTTTACTAGAATGATTAATTTATTTACTAAGAACAAGCAAAACTTGGAGCCAAAACTTTGAGAAGAAAAAATAAAGATTGTATAACAAATAAAATTATTAGTTTATTACTAATTATAATGTAAATAAAGCTTAATTAGCCAATTAAACTTAATTATAAACTACATGATTACAGAGGATACATATATATGCAGATGTATACAAATTTTAACTCTTATAAAAATTAAAAAATAAATAATTTAATGCTGATTATTACTTAAAGTTAAAAATAAAATAAATAATTTTCTCTAATAATTAAAAGATCTAATTAATAATAAAAATAAAAAAAAAATTTTTAAATAGAATCATTCCTTAAAATTAAAATTTTGAATTAGAATAAAATAAGAAAAATTTTTTTTTAAAATAAATAATGAAATTATGAAATTTTCATATCTAGAAAGAATTTTATATGTTCTGTTAGGAGGATGTATGTGTGATATACTGTGATTTTTTAGGCACACAAATAATAAATAGCATTTGCTTAAGATTTGCTTAGCATTTGCTTTATGCCATCTTTAAATCCTATACATTCTATTTTTTACTACTTATCTTGATTTATAAATATTATCAACTTAGATTAATTTATTCCAAACTTTGTGTTTTTTCACTCTATCTTTAAATAGCTTGTTTTTAATTTTTTTTGAAAGATTTCATGATAAACAAATCTTTATAGGATGATTTTATATCAACAAACCAATTTATTACTATTTTTATAACATTATCATAAAGAATAGGTTCTATTAATCATATAGGATGTCTTTATAAAATGCGTGATTGAGATTAAGATTAAAAGATTAGTGGTTAATCTGATTTCACAAAAAATATGATTGATTAAGTTAATCATGATTGAAATTTCATATAAAATTTTAATCTTACTCATTAAGATTAAAGGCGGATCAAAATCACAAAGTTTAGCATGTTACTCTAAAAGTATTTATGATAGAAAAATTTTAATTGGATTTTTATTTATAAATGTATATGCAAGAAATGCATTGGTATGCATTTTGTATTACTTAAAACCAAAAAAGTAAAAAATTTTTATTTAATGTTACGAATTAAGATTGAAGTGCTAATCTTAATCTCAAGCTGAAGACACCCATAATAGAAGCAGTTAGAATCTGTGAATATTGCTTACATCAAAAATAATCAGCATCACCAAAATTAAAACTAGGAAAATATTCATTTATCATATAGGTACAAGACTATGATAAAAGGAAACTAGTCTATACTAAATTTTAATAAACAGTATATCGCATACCTGTGTATTGTAAAAAGCTTTGATTATACTATAAAAAGTATTTTTATCAATGAATATAATAAACTTTCAATAAAAAAACATACCTAAAATATAGTATAATTTAATATTTACAATAAACTTTTAAAAGTTTTTTTAAAAACTTTAACAACACTAAAATTTTTTTCAGTGGCTTTAAAATTAACGATACAAATTTTTTGACCCAATAAAAGTTTAGACGTATCACATGAAAGTAAATTTTGTTGATAAAATATCAGACTTAAGGCATTAATTATTATTTGTCAGAAATGTTAAAAAATAATTACGGATTCTATATGATCATTTTGTAATGATTTATTAAATATTGATACTTTTGAAATTTTTAAACAGTTGCAGAGACTTCTATGATCGAAACCAGAAAACGACTAAGTTTTTATCTTAGAACATGATAAAATGAGACCTGTTCATTTGCCTGACAGTAGTGTTATGATCCGGATGATCGTTCAATCATCCATCATTGTCATTTTACTGTGTCATTTTCCCTACAATCATTACCTGACAATATATAGGCTATTATTTATAAATATGATGAATGCGATTAATCGTGTCAACATCACTATTTTGATACATTTATATGATTAATGCGTGTATTTTGTTATATATAAAAAATATTTTATTTATTTACTATTTGCTATGAAGTCCCTTACTATCGGTCTATATCCAAGTATGAGTATGATTTTAAATTATTATCATAAATATTGCATTTTTATTTCGCATTTTTTTTTATTTGTCAGGGAAATGATTGTCGGGAAAATGACCGTTGGTGAAATGACTGTTGGTAAAATGATTGTCGGGTAAGTGACTCAGATCCGTTAAAACTGTTGTGAAAAACAAATGTCTTAGGAAAAGAGAAAATGTAAGTGGTGTTGAAGGGGAAACGAGTATTAAAAAAGCAATATAATCAAGACAGTTTAAATAAATTTATTAAAAACACAATAAGAAAGAATTTTATTTGAATTAATGCAAAAATGTTAAAATTTTTTTAATGTTCATTTCTTTGCAACCAAATCTTCACAATCTAAATAATTTAATAACAGGATAAGAATAAAATTTATTTTTGGTAAATCTACTGTGAATTATTTATTATTATTTTTTTACAATTCATCATGACCCTTTAATGGTTCATCATCTTGTGAAGGTGGTTGACCATCTGCATACAATTTAGAAGTTATTGGGTTGACAATAGATTGTAATTCTTCTCGTTTTTCATCAAAATCTTCCTTTGTCGCAGAATTTGAATGATCATTTAACCAATCTTCAACCTTCTTAATTGCATCTTTAATAGTTTTCTTGTCGTCATCGCTTATTTTCTTGCCAAGTTCACCATCGTCAGTTATTTGATTTTTGAGTGTGTATGCAAAATTTTCAATTTGGTTTCTGGCTTCTATGCGTTCCTTTTGAATTTTATCTTCTTCAGCGAATTGTTCAGCTTCTTCAACCATACGATCAATTTCTTCTTTAGAAAGTCGGCCTTTATCGTTTGTAATTGTGATCGATTCGGATTTCCCTGTACCCTTATCGGCTGCAGATACTTTCATTATACCATTGGCATCAATTTCAAATGTGACCTCAATCTGCGGTATACCTCGTGGTGCAGGCGGTATACCCGTTAATTCGAATTTGCCGAGCAAGTTGTTGTCTTTAGTCATAGAACGTTCACCTTCGTAAACTTGAATTAATACAGTAGGTTGATTATCCGCAGCGGTGGAGAAAATTTGTGACTTCTTAGTGGGAATTACAGTATTACGAGGAATCAATTTTGTCATTACACCACCAGTTGTTTCAATACCAAGTGTAAGAGGACAAACATCTACTAAAAGGACATCCTTAACATCTTCATCTCCAGAAAGAATACCTCCCTGTACAGCGGCACCATATGCAACAGCTTCATCAGGATTAATATTTTTGGAAGCTTTCTTGCCATTAAAAAATTCTTCAAGGAGTTGTTGAACTTTGGGAATACGTGTGGAACCACCAACAAGTACAATATCATGTACATCCTTTTTTTCAATATTAGCATCTTTCAACACTTGTTCAACAGGTTTTATGGTTTTACGAAAGAGATCGTTATTAAGTTCTTCGAATTTTGCGCGGGTCAAAGTTTCTGAAAAATCTTTTCCTTCATGGAATGATTCAATTTCGATACGAGTTGACATTTGAGATGATAATGTACGCTTGGCCTTTTCAACTTCGCGCTTTAATTTACCCATGGCTTTTAAATCTTGTGAAACGTCTACCTTGTTTTTCTTTTTATAGAGTTTAACGAAATGGTCAATAACTCGGTTGTCGAAATCTTCACCTCCCAAGTGTGTATCACCGGCAGTTGCCAATACTTCAAAAACACCATCATCGATGGACAAGAGAGAAACATCAAAAGTACCACCGCCAAGATCATAGACAAGGATTTGACGTTCGCCTTCGGATTTATCAAGACCATATGCAATTGCAGCCGCTGTGGGTTCATTTACAATACGGAGGACATTAAGTCCAGCAATTATGCCAGCATCCTTTGTAGCCTGTCTCTGAGCGTCATTAAAGTAAGCTGGAACTGTAACTACTGCGTGTGTAACTTTCTTGCCTAAATATGATTCGGCAATTTCTTTCATTTTACCAAGAACCATGGCTGAAATTTCTTCAGGAGTAAATATTCTTTCTTCACCTTTTACAGTGACTTGAATAACAGGTTTACCATCTTTATCAATGACTTTGAATGGAAAGTGTTTAATATCCTGTTGAACTTCTTTATCACTAAAACGACGACCAATTAATCGTTTAGCGTCAAAAATGGTATTCCTAGGGTTGTTTGAATACTGATTTTTTGCCGCATCACCGACTAGGCGTTCTTCATCGGTGAAGGCAACATATGAAGGTGTGATACGATTACCCTGGTCATTAGCTAGTATTTCAACTCTTCCGTTTACGTGTACTCCAACACAAGAATATGTTGTACCTAAATCTATACCAATAACTATCGATCAATGTATATAGACAAAAATATATTAGTACTTGTTAACTAAGTTTCGAAATAACATATTTATTCAATATATTCAGTATTCAGCAGATAATTTATATACCTGTTCCAACGTCAGGTTTTTCATCAGCAAGTACTATTACAATAGGAATAGATATTAACAGTGAACATAACAATGCAATGAATTTGAAGAAAGTAACTTTCTTCATTTTAAAAATTGTCCAAGCTTTATCGAAAATAAACAGTCAAAACCGAAAAAATTTTTGAACTGAACAATTACAACGAAAAGAAATTGGGATAAAAGTAATCAGGAACTGTAAAGTCGAATGGCCTTTATATAAATAAAATTTTTCAATGGTAAATTTGAAATAAAATATTGTTGGCATTATTCTATTGGCTGGAGATTATTTAATGTTGTCAATTAATTATTGGCTATAAGTATATGATGATGTAACAAATTACGTGTCGTAATATGGTTCAATAATATCTTATTTTATTTTTTTTTTTTTATTCAAATTAAATAATTTCCATTTCCACATCATCAATTATTTCGCCACGTGCAACAGAATTAACAATTTCATGGCGAATCTCCGGTGTTATAAGATCGTGAGATTTAACTTTTAATACATCCAGAAGTGCATCTTTTTGCTCAGCCGTTAAGTCTTGTTTATACCTATAAATGTATAATTCATAAATAAGGTAAATGAATTTGAACGAATTAATTAATATTAAAATTTACCTTTGTGCAAAAATCAAAAAAGACTGGTGCCATAATATTGGCATCGTCCTTTCATCATTTTTAAATCGCATAAAGTGAGACACTAACGCGTCTACCACTTTATAAGGTAACGCGTATTTTTTGTCAAGTAATATGCGGATAAATAGACTATTTGGTCCAGAATATTCCATTTCAGCGAGTCGTAATAATCCAGCTGAAGAATGAAGCATAGGGATGCTAACTTTTGAGATTACACTACCAATGATAGCTGCCTCTTTTAAAGTGCACCTACCAGACTATAAATATAAAATATATAAGACAATAAACTTTTAGTGATACTTTTTATGTTAAATCTAGTTATCGCTTACTTCACATAAAGGAAACAAGATTCCTTTAAAAAATGCTGCTGGTTTATATAATGCTTTTTTGAGAGCCATATATAGATGGTAGTTGAGCCTTTTGTTTTCATGAATGTCATCTCGAACTTTTTCGAGAAGGACAAGATCAAAGAATCTGTTGTAAATTAAACAAAAATTATGAGTAAATTTGATTGTACGGTCATAGAAAAATAATAAGTTTAATTGCGAAATATTACAATTGAAATACTCCATAAAACCTGACCGATCGGAAGTATTAAGCATTATATACACGCTACCTTTGTGTTTGTTTAGTCTTAAGGTTTGAGACAAAAATTCGTGTGGCTTGAAAAGTCGCATGAGGAGTCCAATTTTCCGGATGTGTAAGGTACAAAATTTCTTCCCAATTAGATAAAGATGGAATAATTTTGAAAGCTTTGGGAAGTTTTCCGGACTTATAACGACTTAAAAGAGTGCCAACTCTAAAATAGATACGAGTATTGTTAATTTGTTCGTTATTCCTATTATATCGTGAAAGTATCAAACATACTTTGTATAAACTTCGACCACTTTTGGATTTATAGATGGGGATTGATATGTTACGTCTAATAGATTAATGGATACAATATAAATATATTAATATTAATTTATAACATATTATATAAATCATTTCTAACCTGAAGTATTATCCTTGACCAAATTCTGCAATTCAATTTTTTCCATTTTTTCCATAATCAAGTCTGCCAAAGTTTTCCTTTCCATTGGAGCATTTGGTAAAAACTTTTTTAGAATTTCTTGATCCTTTTCGTCAATTTCCTATTTATGACAACATACAGTTATCAGTTAAGGAGCGTAAAATATATGCAAAGTTTTTGATAACATTACCAATTCTTCATAATCAAAAGTTTCTCCTTCATCAGAATATTCTTCTTCACTTTCACTTTCGATTATCGAAGAAAATATTTTACTTTGATCATTCTTGCTGTTTGTAAATTATAAATATAAATAATTACTATTAAATCGTAAGTCGATTATAAGATAACCAGATACAACAAAGTAGTTGAAATTTTTTCTACTTGATTTGACCCTTGTTTAAGATGTTCTCTTCCTCAAGTTCTTCCTGAAGTTCTTCCTGTTGTTCTTTTGCAATTTTGAGAATTTTCCGTGAGAGACTTGGTTCGATATATTTCTGAAAAGAGAAAGTTTACGAAGAGAATTTATTTTAAATGAATTTATTTAAGAGACACAATAAACTTTAATACTTCGTCTTTTTCCTTTTCCTGGTTTCGTTTTATAGGTTTGGGATGTTTTCTACCGGGTGTTTTATCTTCTAACAATTGAACATGAAGAGGATTATGCCGCTCCTTTTTTACAACTCGTTCTTTTCCCATTTCACTATTCTTCGACGTGCGTTCTAAAAAAAATTTTTTTTTTTGATAAGATGCGATAAATGAAGTGTAACACTGACCCGGAGAAAGATGTTATTGATAATTTCGCTGCAAATTACTATCATCGAAATTTTTTTATTCGTTCATGTTCACGGCGTAATGTTTGTTTCAGTCTTGTACCAAAAATTAAGCGCTTCAAAATTATTATCTGCTTCGCATCAATATAAAATTTGCAACACGGTTAGTAATCACTAGTTAAAAATTTTCCTTTTTCGTAGTCTCATACTTTTGATCCTTTACAAAAATAGTTTTTACAAACAAGAAAGTTACACTATACTGCTCATGAAAAAGCAAACCTTAGCTCAGTAGCATTTTTGAAGCATTGCTGGAAACGAGGGCAAATTCAAACCATTTCTTCAAATGTAACTAAAAATTAGAATGATAATGAATGGTATTGTTTTGGGTGGTTTTTAATTGAATATTATATATACGTAATATCTTTAGCCAATATGGTGCATTCGTCGTTTTTCTACCAAAACGGAAGCTGGTTTAAAAAAATCTCGAATCTCCATACCTAAAGAACCTATAAATCCCATTTCCCGCCCTCCAGCTGCTACTGAAAATATTATCAAAACAACACAATCTTCTACAGATTGGACAATTATTAAAAACCTGGTCCGTTATATATGGCCAAGAGATGATCCGGCTATCAAAATTCGTGTGGTTGTCGCTTTATCATTGTTGGTTACAGGCAAAGTAAGAATTATCTTAAACTTTCTGATCAAAGTTTAATGTAACTAATGTTCATAATATTATATCATTTTGGATATATTTAGCTCCTTAATGTGCAAGTTCCATTTTTTTTTAAATATATAATCGATTCTTTAAATATTGAAGTATCTCAATTTGGAACAGTATGGACAATTGCCGGAGCAATGATAATTGGATGCAAGTGTAACAAACAGAATATTTATATTTACCATTTATTAAAATCATTTATATATTAAAATTCTGATTTATAGATGGCGCGGCACGTATTGGTTCGACTGTATTTCAAGAATTACGAAATGCAATATTCGCAAATGTGGCTCAAAAAGCTATTCGTAAAGTTGCTAGGAATGTGTTTTATCACTTGCATCAACTCGATTTAAATTTCCATTTATCTCGTCAAACAGGTGGATTAAGCAGGGCTATTGATCGTGGAACGAAGTAAAATCGATTTAATTTGGTTTGATTGTTAATACTTAATTTAATTTATTTTATTTAAAAAATATAACTATTTAATTAGAGGTATTAGTTTTTTGCTTTCTTCTCTTGTTTTTCACGTACTACCTACTGCATTGGAGATATCTATTGTGTGTGGTATTTTGGTGAGATTTTTTCTTTGACATTATTTCTTATTTATATCAAAATACATTATTTATTATAATAATTATTGTTAGATTAATAATTATGGTACACACTTTGCAACAATTACGGCACTTACTATGTTAACTTACACAGTTTTCACCATTAAAACAACATCATGGCGGTAAAGATGAGCTTCTTGTAAAAAAAAAAAAAAAAAATATACATTAGTTATGATTCTATCCATTAAATAATTAACTTTTAAAAAACTTGATAAATTTACAGAACAAAATTCAGAAAAGAGGCCAATCAAGCCGATAATAAGGCTGCCACAATTGCGGTTGATTCCTTGATTAATTATGAGGCCGTAAAGTACTTTAACAATGAGAAATTTGAAACAGAACAATATGATATGGCTTTGGAGAAATACGAGAAGGCATCTCTTAAAATTGCGACATCCCTTTCCCTCCTAAACTCGGGACAAAATATTATATTTAGTAGTGCATTGACTGCCATGATGTTTTTGGCTGCTCACGGAGTCGTTTCCGGTACCTTATTAAATTGGTTGATTCTTAATTTTTTAGTTGGAAATACTTACTTACAAATTATACTCTATTCATATCAAAGGGAATCTTACGGTTGGTGATTTGGTAATGATCAACCAGCTCGTATTTCAATTATCTTTACCTCTTAATTTTCTCGGTTCGGTATATAGAGAACTACGTCAAAGCTTGATTGATATGGACATCATGTTCAATTTACAAGGAATGGACATTACTATCAAGGTATTTATTTGTAAAGAATTTAAATTAAATTTTTTTACTAAATTAAATTATTTTGTAGGATTCCCCTTACGCAAAAACTTTAATACACAAAGGCGGTGAAATAAAATTTGAAGATGTTGTATTTGGATATCATCCTGATCGCTTAATTTTGAAAGGAGTAAGCTTTACTGTACCTAGAGGAAAGAAAGTTGCAGTGGTAGGACCGAGTGGATGTGGGTAGGTCTTATGATTAAAACGATATTTTATGTGCGTTTCATAATAAACCTAGTAATATGTAGCTAAATCGATACATTTTTCTTATCTTATTCGAATTAGAAATATATAGTCCCTGACCATAACATTGTTAAGAAACTAATTTTCTATTCAAAGTAATCATGTAGTGGTTCGAAACATTACTAAAAAAAATTTTGTCTTTAAATGTAATTCTAGAAAATCGACCATACTCCGATTACTTTTCCGTTTTTATGATCCACAAAGTGGTAATATATATATCGATGGACAAAATATTAAAGATATAAAATTGGAAAGTTTGAGAGCGAACATTGGTGTTGTGCCTCAGGTAACTTTAAGAAATATATAATATTTCATTTAATTTATTAAATAATTAAATGATAACCTTTAGCGGATTTGTTCTGCCATATCAGGATACTTCCCTTTTCAATAACACGATCTATCATAATATTGCTTACGGTCAGATAACAGCTGATCATGACAAGGTTGAATCCGCAGCTAAGCGTGCACATATACATGATGTTGTTATGTCATTGCCAGAAAAGTATAAAACACGTGTGGGTGAACGTGGTTTAATGATTTCTGGAGGCGAAAAACAGAGAATTGCATTAGCAAGAACAATTCTGAAAGATCCTCCAATAATATTTTTCGACGAAGCGACTTCTTCTTTGGATACACATACTGAACAATCACTTTTATCTAATATCAGAAGTATCCTTCAAGAGAGTCAAAAAACTAGCATGTTTATTGCACATCGTCTAAGTACTATTTCTGATGCGGGTATAAAATTTCCTAAAATTTTTGTTTTTAAGGTTTAAGAATTTAATCTGCATGTGAAATTAATATATTATTTATATTTAATCAATACTAAGATAAAATAATGGTATTAAAAGATGGAGTTTTAGTGGAACAAGGAACCCATGATGTTCTTATGCAAAAAGAAGACGGTGTTTATCGAGAGATGTGGATCACACAAGAAATGTCTGCTCTCAAGGAGGAGGAGGAAGAAGAAATCTCCGAATTTCATGAAAAAATTTAATCATTTTAATTTTAATAACAGGTATCATAACTAATAGTGTTTGTTTATTTCGATAAAAATTTATTGATTTGTCATAAATATAAGTTCTATTCCGATTCATTGTAAAATTAATCTGAAAATCAACATAGGTTTTTTTTAAATTTTTTAAATAAATTATATCCGATTATAATAGTTAAGACTACGCATTATCTTTTCCCTCCATTTCAAAATTCTCCAAACAATTAAAATATAAATAGCTGTAACTTCAACCCTCACGATGATCCAACGCCAATCCATAACATTACGCCAATCCTTGATCAATGAATCAAGTTTCCACAACAAATTGTTTTTATTTTTCCATATTCCTTCAATTGCTTCCTCTTTTTCTATAACTTCAAAAATGATTTTTCCACGACATATTGGACAAGTAGGAGCTGGTCTTAATTGTGTTAATCTGTTTAAATTTTGCGATAAACTACTCGTAATTCCCTTCGTATACCATCTAAGCATACAATTTCGATGTGCTACATGATGAGAAACTTTACAATAATTTTCAATAACTCCTAATGTATCCTTATCCGGATCATCATTTGAATCAGAATGATAAGATGATGATCCATTCCCAATTCCAACTCCATAGCATACACAACAGTCATCATCTTTTGTGCCATCTAATACTGGTCGTCCTTTGATAATCAAACACAGAGAATTACGAATATACATAAAATGCCTTAAAAGAAAAAAATGAATAGATTCTTCTATGAAACATGCTGGTAAGTGGTACCAAAATAATTGTGATATTAAAGCAACAAGTGGTGGAAGCGAAGTGGAATGTGGAGAAGGAAGAGACTAAATGTGATTATAAATAATTAGATGTCATGATAATATAAAAATATTTTAAAAAAAATACTTGATAAATTTTTACCTTAAATTTCAACCATCGCAAAAGTGCGTATACAATCTGTAATGATAAATATCATACACAATGTGATAATCGTCGAATAATTTATAAACCAAATAATTATTATTATTTCTTTTTATCTGATATTAAATTTTTCACATTAATGTACTCATTAGCTAGTTATTTCCAAAAACAAAGCCTAAATATGACCGCAAAAAACGCATTTTTTATAGCGATTGATCAAAAATGAAAACTCGATTTTATTCCAATAACGAATTATGTTATATAAATTGTCATTCCGGTTTAAAAAGAACTGAATTGACAATAAAATTTATCCTACCAGCATATGCCAACACGCCACTATCTTTTTTTCATCTTCAGCAAGTTTTTTACGAAATATCAGAGGTGCGCCACTAGTATTAACATTGTAAAGCAATAAATATGCTAATTATCACCATTTATTAAAAAGTAGTCAGTCATATTATTCAAAATTATAAAAACTTTAAAAAGCAGATTACCTTTAGTCCAAGAACTACAAGCCCATGCGATGGCTATAATAAACTTTGCATATTTAGATGACAGCGACATATGGAAAAGAGTAAAAAATAATGTATCAATTCAAGTAGATCTGATATTATCGCAAAAATCTCCACGTGATATCAATTAGATGCCAGAAATAATCAGATACAGACGTGCAAAAAATTTTTTTGGTTTTGCAATGTCTAGTTCAAAAACGAAGAAACTCACCGATCAAGGTAAAGCATTAGACTTTCTTATCATGTTTATAGATACTTATTTTTGTTATTTTATAAGGTCTTTACTGAAACAATTTTGTCTAACAGAAATAACGGCTCAATTTAACAATATGAAAACTGAGCTACAGAGTATAGCTCAAAAGATCGGAGAGTTAGAATCTGAAGCTGACGAACATAAGTAAGATTTTTCCTTTCATAGGAAACTTTCTATTTAACAATATATTTTTTTAATAATAACTGTGTGCATTCAGGGCAGTTATAGATACCTTATCTCCATTGAATGGTGATCGAAAGTGTTTTCGTTTAGTCAATGGAGTATTACTTGAACGCACTGTAAAAGACGTGTTACCTGCTTTACAAACGAATCATGACGGGGTAAGTGTGTATATAAAATTGATTGATTTTTAGAGTGTTATTTATATTATTGTTTATAATAGGTGAAGAATATAATGAATAATCTTGTTCGTTCTTACAAAACCAAGGAGGAAGAATTTGTCGCATTTCAAAAAGAACATAACATTAAAGTAATTTCGAGATCATAATAAAAATCACGAATAATTTATATACACACATATTATAAAGAAATTTATTTTCATACAAATTCAGAATAAAAAAAAAATGATCTATTATTCTAAATATGGGAGAGTGAATAAATAACAGAGAAATAAATATGAATTCAACCAGTTATTTCCAAAATTTTTGCTCTAGACTTATCAGCCAATAGTTTGGCAGTTTTAGCCGTAACTATTATAGGAAAAATATAAATGGTGTAGATCAGAGAAACTACCACCGAAAATAAAATTATGATATCTTCGTAAACTATATATAAGATATAAATGAATGAGTTAACATGAAAAAGTTGAAATATTTAATATTTAATAATATAAATAATAAACTAACCTCTATCAAAAATTATATTTGGAAGAGTATTCATTGGAAGGTTTCTTGGATCATAGAATAAAGATACTCTAGTAGACTTTTTAATAAATTCCATATGTTTTCAAAATTTAGATTAAATAATATTCCATATAATAAAGCCAATATCAAAAATTTTCCAAATGTAAATATAAAATTTTCATTTAATTTGTTATTCATGTTTAACTGACTCACCTTTTGTTGTTGTTCCCTAATGTCATCATAATTAATAATATTAAAAATTAATAAAGATAAAAAAAAAAAATTATCATAAATCAATAAATATTATATACATACGAATTATCATCATCTAATTTGTTTTTTAAATTTTTTATTTCTAATTCTTGTGATGAAATTTTGATAGATAATTCACGCATCAATTCTTCAACTTTAGTTAGATGATCAAGTTGAAGTTGTTGCACATCTGTCATCGATTCAAAAGTATTTAAATTAGAGGATTGCTTTTTGATAGTTTCCTCTAAAGTGCCATTTAAGGCGAGTAGAGACTTATTGGCAATTTTAAGATCAAGGAACTTTATCATTCCGAAAATTTAATGATAAGTATAAAGTTAATCATCCCTGAACAAAGACATTTAATTAAAAAAATATATATATGAATCTACATATACCTTTCTTTGAATTTTTGGATTAGAAGACATACTCATCAATTCCTCTAATTCTTCTTGATCTGCATCAGCTGTATTCTCTTCTTCATAATCTCCTGCGTCATTATTTGCGTTCATTTGTGCAGAAACAGATATCTTCCTACGGGACCCAGGTCCAGGATCACTATAATGTGATACTACAGTACGTGATTCTATTGGACTTCCATATGTGACATCAGACCAACTCTTTTGGTTGTGATAAGGTATATTATGTGTATAATTATCATTTTGATATTGCGATAAATAAGAACTGAAATCTGAATTAGGTGTTCGGACCTTTGGTTGTCTAGGTGATATTGGATTACTATTATTATATGGTGATTTTCCAGGGTCACTTCCCCAGGAGACATCTGATCGAGTATCGGAACGAGCATATGTAAGTGTGGCATCGGAATTGGAATCAAACGAAACTTTACGAGGTTGATTGGCAACAATATTCGGTTTTTTATATTGGAAACTATCAGAAATTGTAGATGCTTTCATCATTGGTCGTCGCATTGCGTTATTACGACCTGATTCATTACTTGTTTCTATCCATGCTGTAGGACTACTTGATGAAGAATTTTCGTATTGTTCTTTATGATGTTTAGATTGCAATTGCAAACTACTAAAGTCAGAAATTATCATATTGGCTGGTACTTTGGCGCGAGCTTTTGTAGAAGTTGTGTTTACTCCTTTATCATCCTCAATAGAATTTTGAAGCGAATTTTCTAAATTCAACCCAGTTTTTACTTTATTTTTAACCCGTTCTACTCGAGTAGTAGAAGAATCTGATGACTCAGTTTCGTCAGAATCACTCGAATTATCAGAAGTATCACTCGGGTCTGGAGATTCTGTTACTTCCGAAGAATAAACTTTTAATTTCTCTTGAAAAGTGCGAGCATTAATAACAGCTTGCTTTTCGCTAGAAACATTATTATTAAACTCGTGACTTTTTGCCTGATTAAATGCTTGACCCACTGCACCTAATATTGAACTATTAACTTTAGGTCGTACATTTGTGTTAGTGATTTCATCCTTTTGTACGCCAGGTGAGTTTTTACCAAACAAGTCTTCAAAGCCCATTAGCTAGATGAATTTGTGTGATTAAAGAACTTCAAAATTCAACGAACGATGATTTACAGAATAATATCAATTTTAGAACAATTATGTATTTTGTGTAATTCAAAATGCTCGACGGTTAACGATCACGTTGACAGAAAATTTTGTATTAAGGTTGGCCCGAACTATATATATTGGATAATTTGGGCGGGCTCGGAGTTTCTGCGAGTCATGTGTCTGAATTTTCCTTTTTTTGGGGGACGTCTAAAGCCGTGTTTGATCACGTGACTCGAAAAAATAGTTTTTTCAAATAAAACTTTTCCCAACCTATATAACCTTTCAAAGTACATGTGGTAATTGTATTTTGGCTCGCTCTGCAAGTTTAATTAGAACGCTTAATGAGGTTTAGAACGCCGTTTTTTATTTATTTGACTTTTTTCATGTTTGCTAAAATTTATTTATCCATTTTTGGATATGATCAGCAAAGATCGTTCATTCATATGTAAAGTCAAAAACACTATTCAAAATCAACTTTTTCGACTTATGTAATCTGTAATCTTGCAGAGCATGCTAAAATACATTTTATTCTATAGGTTTCAATATTTAAGTTATTTCAAATCACGTGATCGAACACGGCTTTAGACACACCCTTTTTTGGTTTATCCGACCGAATCTTCGATAAATTTCTCTACAAAATTATTATTGTAGTACCATCTAATGTTCAAAAAGATGAATTATTTTCATCACTATTATCGATATAACTTCGCTATCGATTATCGATTTCAAAATTACCTATTATAATTGAATTTAAGCTAATGGGCAAGGAAAATTCCAAAGTCGAATCATCATTGATTCTGCCATTTGCACCTATTGAAGACGAGCCAATGTCGCCTTTGACGGTTGAAAAGACTAAGGTTACTTCAACTGACACTTCGCCTCCAATACCGTCGCTTGTCAGTGAGGAGAAAACCAAAGAAATAGATTTACAACCTACTGGAGAAACTGGAAGTGCCGAAGAAAGAAATTTGACGTGAGTTTATAACAGCTACGTTTTGCTTGGACACAAGCGAGGAAAAAATTTCGGACGCTTGTGCTCCAAAAACCGTTGCCGCTTAAACTCCATAAGATTTTTTTAACTTGTTACAATTAATATTAGACGACATCACCCTGGTCACTTTCGCGACGATCCAGTAGGTTTTATGATGCAAATGGGTGCTTTTTACCAAGGAACGGTAAGTCGCCTCTTTACTTAATCTTCTAGGTTAATAATGTTAAGAAACTAATAATTCTGATATAAATATAGGGCTGGAGAAGTTACAAAAATTATATAGGAACACGAATATTATATGAAGGATATACGGAAGAAGTAAAGGAACGAGTTCTTAATAGTGAACGCGGTAATATTAATAGTATAAATAATAATTACATTATATGGTAATGTTTTAAAAAAAAAATATTGTTTTCCATTTTAGTTCTTTATATGATTGCATATTTGGCCGAAAAACAAGCGAACCTACTTGCTCAAACAATACCAAATGCGACCCCAAAAATGATTTCAGGAAGGAAAAAATTACTAGAAAAGGAATTACAAGCTGTTGCAAATGGGATGGTTGATAAATTAGTAGCTGATCTTAATAGTTTGAAATTTATTAGGTTTGTAATTATGACCAATTAAATAACTTAATATATTTCTACGAAGCGGAGCGTTAGTAATATTATTTAACTTCTTATTAGACTTTTTGGCTTCTTTGTAAATAATATATTAGTAAGAATGTATCATCAGGGAGTTCATATATCAGAGCGCGAGTTTCTTGAGGCAAGATTTTATTTATATTTACGTTTTTCACAAATGTAGTAAATAACATTAACATGTTTATTTGAACTTTTTAGCTTCGTCGGATAGCTATCCATGCTGCTCAAAATTCACAATCTCTTATTATCCTTCCATGTCACAAATCTCATATCGATTATCTTGTTATATCTTATATGTTTTTCCGATTGGGTCTTGCACTCCCACATATTGCCGCAGGAGATAATCTTGATTTACCAATTGTTGGTAGAATTCTTAAACGAGGGGGTGCATTTTATATTCGTCGTTCCTGGGGAGAGGATCAACTTTATGGGAGCGTGGTAAAAGAATATGTTGAGGGCTTATTGGAACGTGGTCATAATGTTGAATGTTTCATAGAAGGCACAAGAAGTAGAACTGGAAAATTGTTACCACCGAAGTTGGGCGTGTTAAAAATTATATTGGAATGTATACTATCGGGAAGGGCAAAGGATTGTTGGATTGTTCCCATGTCCATTCAATATGATAAAGTAATTGAGACAGAAACTTATGTTAATGAATTGTTAGGAAATCCCAAAGAAAGAGAAAGTTTATGGGGTATAGTAACTAATACAAGATTATTGCAGTTGAAATGGGGTCGAATTGACGGTAAACTAATCTTTTATTAAACTATCCGTTATGTTAATTTTATTTATAAACATTTTATTAATTTTTTATAGTGCGATTTGCTAAGCCATATTCACTTCAAGGATTTATTAATGAACAGATTGAGAGAAGAAAGTAATTGTCTGAGTTTAATATTGTTCAATTTATTTGGCATATTTTAAATAATTATATGATATTTTTTCAGATCTTTTGATCCAAATAATGAACAACAAAAAATTACATTGTTGAGAGCTCTAGGCTATCAGTATGTATTATCGTATTTTATTATTTGCGAGTATACATCTTAGTAACTACTTATTTATATTAAATAATACTTAGGGTTTTGTCAGACATTGTAAGCATTTTATCTAATATAAAGGAATTCATTAAAGAAAAAATTTTATGACATTTGAATGTTTTATCTTCTTTCATTTATTCTCGTTTATTTTTATTTTAGAATTCAGTTTCGGTAGTAATGCCGACTGCTCTTGGTTAATATTTATTTTCTAAACATTTATTATTTATTTTTAATGACTATTTTTTTATTTAACAATTTAAATTATTTTGTTTATTAAAGTTGGTACTGTAGTATTAACATTACGTGGCCGAGTAAGTTTACAAATTTCAAATATTATTAACTGACGATTAATTGCAAATAATATTACTTATTTAAAATAATATTCATAGGGAGTTGGTAGAAATGAATTAATTAGGCGTATAGAATGGCTAAGAGCCGCAATCTTAGCTAAGGGAGGACGAGTAGCAGAATTCGGTGATATGACCACCGGTGAGATAGTTGACAGGTAACGTTTAATTTTTTTTATCATTATTATTTATAATACATCGTTTCTAATTTTAAATTTATTATAACTAGAGCTATCACTGTATTAAAGGATTTAATTAAAGAACGAAAAGAATTGCTGGAACCGGTTTTTTACGCCGAAAAAAGATTTGAATTAAGCTTTTATCGCAATCAGGTAAAATAGATTAACATTAATGTATGTTTATTGAATATCACATGAATATAAAATATTCATTTATACTACGTAGGTAATGCATCTGTTTGTATCAGAGGGTATGTGTTTATTCTAATGTTCTTTCTTGTGTTGAATTATTTAAACCGTTATAATTAACTTTATTTAATTTCTATCGACTTCATAAGCCATTATATCTGCTGCAATGTATACAAAAATAAAACAGGGAGGAGCAAAATCAACACAACGACTTCATATATCTACACTTTTAGATGAAGTGGCATTTTTATCACAGTTGCTAAAGGTTGAATTTGTATATCAACCGGGTGAAATCGAAATGAATTTGGAGAATACGCTAAAAGGATTAATAGTATGTTAAATCTCATTGTTATTTATTATGAATTTTTATTATATTTTATTTATTGATTTTTTATTATTATCTAATATTAAATGGTAATATAGAAAGATCGAGTCATGACATTAGAAGACGAATATGTTTTATTATCTGATAATGAAAGAGCAATTGGACGAGAGAATTATGGTAAGATTTTTCTTATACATTGTTATAAAGGCAAAATAATATATTTATATTAAACTATATTATTTAATTTCACAAAGACTTTTACTGTTTTCTAATATGGCCGTTTATTGAAACATATTGGCTAGCGGGTAAGCAACTTTATTGAAATTATTTAATTTTTATATTTTTATATACAATTAAACTTATTAATGGGATACATATAATTATACAGCCATTAGTTTGTTCTCTATGACACCAACAAATCCTCCTCAACCCACAACAACAATTGTAAACAAAACTGCAACAAAAAAACCTGTTCCTATAATATGGTTTAATGAACAAGATTTTCATAATAAATGTCAACTATTTGGTAAAACTTTATATTATCAGGGGGATTTATCATATTTTGAAGCTGTAAATAAGGAGACATTAAAAAATGCATTTATTAGATTAGAAGAAGTGGGTCTTATAATGGTAAAACGCAGCCGAAACACAAAAGTAATGCCAACAATTGCATTATCTCCTGATTATGTACCGACAAGAAATTCAGAAGGAGCGATAGAACCTAAAGGTAAATTGTGGGATTTAGTTGAAAGAATTGGTAAATTTCGTAGAGAAGGAAAAAATCGTAGAGATAACGCTACTGTAAGCTCTCGTGTATTGGGATTGGCTGAAATAGTTGGTACACCTACTACAGCTGATGTTGTTGTGATGACTAATTTAATGAGTAGACCGGTTAAAGCTGGTAAACCAGAGGCCAAACTTTAACAACTTTGCCATTTTATTGGCTATTTTTTGCTCCCTCTTTCAAAATAAAAATTTATTTATTTTATGCATATATAGATTTAAAGTAAACTTTTTAGATCAAATTTTTTTTTGTTTTTCGAATGTTTATTTATAAAAAAAAGGAGAATTTTTATAGTTGAAATTTTTTTATAAAAATAAATATAAGGAATAATGAGCCTAATGATTCCAAATGTCCTATTAAATTTAGAAAAAGTATATAAATATATATAAGAAAAAAAAAAAATAAAAATAAAAATAAAAACTCGATTCTTTTTTTTTTTTGTAAGTATAAAAATAAAAGACAAAAAATTGATTTAATAATTTAAATAAATCAATTTAAGTCGTCATCAAAGATAAAGAAAAAAAAAAGAAAGTGTACAAACAATATACAAAAAAAGGTGACTGAATTTTGTTATGATTTTTTAAAGATTGAATCTGATATGATGTAAATATATAAAAAAAAAAATGAAAATATTTGATAAATGGAGAATAAATAATGTTTATGAATATCAAAATTTTTTACAAAGAAAAATACAAAAGGTGGTGTGAAGAAAGTTATAATTTTTTTTTATGACTCAGAGGAATTTTTAGCATATTTAGCTAATAATTCTTCCCGTTTCTTTTCCCATCTTCTCCATTCACCATTACCGAGATTATTATTATGAGAACCCATAGCATAATCAGTTGGAACACCTGGATTATCATTTACCCACAATAATGAAGGTGTATTAGGAGCTCCATATCCAAACATATATTCATCAGAACCATTACGCCAATTTCTGCCATATTGCATTATACCATTAACAGTTCCGCTACTCAAGGTTCTACCTCTTCTTTCAAAAGGTCGATTTCGATTATAATTGTAAAACGAAGCACGTCTAAAATGTTGAATTGCACTAGTATCACCTGGAATTAAAGGAGTCCTTTCATCATCGGAAGGACTTCTTATTCTGCAACATCGACAAATACAACAACATAGGCAAAGCAATAATGAAATGAATAATATTCCAACAAGCGCTGATGTTAAAGATATAAGAGCCTGCTTATAGGTAACTATTATGTAGGATTAAAAAGATATACACATATATATTTTTAAAGTTAAAATTATGTATGATTAATGTTGATTCTTTTTTCAAATTAATTTTTGATAATCGAAAATTGTATCTGATGTAAGAAAGAAAGTTATTGATATTGTTTCATAGGTGAATAAAATATTTTAAATAAAATTTTCATACCAAAACATTGAGCATAATTGTATTCCCAACTATCATTTGGACATATCTTTGGGTTCTTGAACGGTCCATTCCAACTACCTTGTACGCATTCACCTGTCTAAATCATAGAATATGAAATAATTAATACTTAAAAAAAAAATAATAATAATAATAAAAAAAAAGAGAGAGAAAGAGAGGAGGACATACTGTAACACAAAAACCACACAATAAATTACTAGTACACTCTCCACAAGTAGTAAAAGTAGAACAATCTATTGATTCTATATTTAAAAGAAAGAGAATGATCAAAATTCCAGGTAGAATTCAAAGGTTTTAATTATAATATCGCATTTTATATATATATACCTGTGATGTTACTATTGGCGAAAGTTTTCTGCGACTTTAGTAAAATCAACGCAAAAATAATACTAAAATATGAAAAAGTACTTTTTTGTAAGGACATATTCAAAACAATTTATCAGTTTTGACTAGAAATAGATTTTTCCTTCACTTTATTAAATAAAACAATAATAAAAAAAAAAAAAAAAAAAAGCTTTTGAATTTTTTCAAGGACCTTTACAAAAAGAAACCCTTATAGTTTGATTTTAAGTAGGAACTAAAAAAGAAAAGATGAATAAATAAGAAGATAGACAAAAAAAGAGAGACAAAAAGAAGGACGAATGTAGGAAATTTTGATATGGGGTTATATATATATAAAAAAAAAAAAAAAAATTTATATGTATATTTATATGAAAAAAACTTGTTTATGAGAAAAAAGGTTAAAGTTTTTTTTTAACATAACCCCCGAAGAATAACAAGGTAATACAGTCGATTTAAGATGAGCCACAAAGTCTTTTTGCCTTTCAAATTTGGGGTTATTCATTATTTAATTCTCACGTGAGCAATTATGAGAAAATATTACTTGATAATCAATTTTTTTTTTCTTGGGGGGATTTTTTCTTATCTTTAAAAATTTTCCAAATATGATCGGTGATTGGAATTAAAGAAGGGGAATAAAGAACAAAGATCGTGTATTTTTACAAGATATTAATATAAATAAATACCAAAACCCCCCAAGCCTCCTTTCTATGATTCCTTTCAAGTTAATTAACAGGTATTAAATGAAGTATTATTAATATCACGAGAATGATAGATCTACGAGTTTAACTTCCACATAAATTACATCATTAATTTCTTCCCAGCCGATAACAGCGACGTGCTTTTCAACAATTTCAGCTAAAATATTATTGGTTAATTCTTGCAGACAGCCCAAATGAGGATCTACCTAATATTTAGTTATTAATTATTTTGGAGATCTACATACATAATAAATTTTACAAGGCATTCAAAAAGCTTTTTCTTATCTGTTGTCCAATTACTATATTAAACACAAAGAAAATTTTTTTTATTAATATAGGTATGCCGTATTATTATAAATGTACTGCGGAAAATCTAAAGAAGTTTCACGTGATGCATGTTTAAAGTGTCAATTGTTTAACAAATATAGTTAACGTTAATTAACGTTCGTTTTGTTTTTTTTTTTTGAGAATAATGGATGGAAGTGCATAGAACTCTCCATAATAACTTCCAATTTTCATTACATTTATAAAATTAATTTTTGATCCTTGAGTTCTTCTTCTAAGTTCATTAATTATTACAATTTTTTTTTCTTCTTTTTTGTTTATTTATTTATTTTTTTTACTTTTTTCTATTTTTCTTTTAAAAAAAAAAATAATAATAATTTTTTTTCAAGAAAATGATTCAACAAAATTTTTTAAATTTTTAATGACGCACCTTGACTGTCGTTATTAATCTACGTAGGCATAGCTTACGTAAATATAACTTTACAATATAGTAACATTGTATTACTAAATTTGATCGTATGATCAGATAAACAACTAAGTCAAATTTCCGAAAAATACCCGGTCAAAAAGTTATAATTTAGGCAAGTTTTTCAAAAAAAAAAAAATTTCAAAAAAAAAAAAACTCTCTTAGATTTTTAGACGCCATTTAATTACTGTTATCAGTCATATCCAAAAATACCTTTGAAGATTCTGCAAATAAAAAATGAGTAACCAGCAAAACAATAACGTCACAACTGATTTAACAAACCTCGAACGGGGTATGTATAATATTGTTATTTGAAAACCCGTTTGAAAAAACATTTTCAAGAAATGTCACCAAAATGAACGAAAATCAACAAAAAGGTTTAAATCTTTGACATGAAAGCAAAAAAAAAAAAAAAAAAATTTTTTTGCATTTATAATATTTATATTACATTAAAATATCATTTTTTTACGTGCACTTTCAAAATTACTTTACAAACTCGTATTCACTTTCGTTCACCTAGATTGTTTTTTTTCCATGATTTATAACGTTTACAAAGCGTTTTGCTTCTTATTTTTACTACCTTTTTACTTCTTTATAGCGCGACAAATATTATTTTTTTCAATATATTTTACATATTTTCTCATCTTGCACGTATTAACATATTTTTTTTTTATTTTCTCTTTCATAAATCTTTCCACAGAGGTTATGTTTCAAGTTGCGCGGTTTCTCCAAAGGTTCCCGCAAACACGGGGTGCTCATCAGTCTTTGGTACAAGACCTAACGGAACATCCCGAGTTGCTCCCCCTTCGAACTGATTTTGAAGGGAATATACACTTACAAACTTATGAAGAGCTGGTGTGTTTTTTTTCTATTGTTCTTACTTGTATTTTCATATTTCATTTTTTACATCTTCTATATGTCACGTGGCAAAGAGAAATGTTCTTTTTTTGATGATAAAAATTTTTTTTTTCTCTTCTGATTATGACATTTTCTATCACGTGATTTATACTCACATGATTTATCACGTGTTGTGTATTTCAGGTACGTTTGCCATGTCGGCCATTAAATATTGGTAAATTAGGAGAAAATTTATATCAATCCGAATTGGCCAAATTTCCTGAAATCGATGCCCAACGAGCAAAATTGGGTCTGGCGCAACATGCGCCATCAAAGCTACTAGCAGGTCTTGTAGACCAGAATCCGGGTTAGTTTTTTTTCCTCCTCATTCCTTTTTTTTTTTTTTTTTTTTTTTTTTTTTTTTTTTTTTTTTTTTTTTTTTTTTTTATTTTTTTTTTTTTTATTTATAATATATTAATAGCTGCCGCTATTGT
>QKYT01000274.1:20901-34168 GCA_003550305.1 Glomus cerebriforme | reverse complement strand
CCGAATTGGCCAAATTTCCTGAAATCGATGCCCAACGAGCAAAATTGGGTCTGGCGCAACATGCGCCATCAAAGCTACTAGCAGGTCTTGTAGACATGTATCCGGGTATGTATTATTTCCTTCTCATTCATTTTAATTTTTTTTATTTTTTTTTTTTTTTTTTTTTTTTTTTTTTGTAATTATTTTTATTTATTATTTTTATTTATAATATATTAATAGCTGCCGCTATTGTCTCCCGTGAACTTGGTGGCGGTAGAATTAAGAGTGCACAACCAATAAGGGTCATATATAATGATTACAAGCAGGTATTAATTATGTTAATTTTTGTGAATTTCATTTCTTGAAATTGATCAATTGTCTTTTTAATTAGTTGACCACGTTGGATGGTCACAATACAACCACATACTGTATCTTGTTCGACAGAGGAGGAAAGCGGATCATTACAGTATGATATCAATTTTTTTTTTCATATTCTATAATTGTCGAAACATATTATTATATTAATTTTTATCTTCTTTTATTTTACATCCTAAACTTAATAGGGTAGTGATGACAAACTCGCAAAGGTATGGTGTGCAAGTACTGGTGTCTTATTGAGGTCCCTCCAGGGACATAGATCAGTGATTTCGGACATGGCCATCAGCAAAGATGGTAACCTTTTAGCAACAGCATCTGAGGACGCTACAGTTTTAATTTGGGATCTGGAAAAGTACCAAGTCGTCAAATGTTTGAGGATGGTAATTATTATTATTTTATCTTGTCGTTTTTTTTTCTCATCGGTTTATAAAAAAATTTTTTTTTTTTCTGATACAAATTTTTTTTTTCCTGTTCTTTTTTATTAATCAGGATGACACTGTCACATCTATCGCGTTCTCCCCAAGTCCTTTGACTGAAAATAGGTATATTCTTGCCACATCCGATAATTGGCACACATGGGTCGCGAAATACGAACGTGTACAAGGAATCACTTCTTTTGGTGAAATAAATAAGATTAAACCTGTCAACGCTGTTGGTAGAGTACGAATGAAGTGTTCTGCGTTTAATCACACCGGTTCCCTTTTCGCCGTCTCGGGAACTGATGGATTGGTTAGGGTTTTCTCAACGATTGCCTTAGAGGACTCGAAGGTGACCGAAGAGGAAGGAAAAGAAGAAGGCGATATAACCATCATAGAAGAAAATGTCGAAAAAGGAAAATTAGATGAGGACGAAGAAGAAATCGATATCTTAGATGTCATAATGCCTCGTCCTTTCGTGGCTCATGAAAAAAAACGTAAAGAAAAAGAAGAAAAGGATAAAGATTCTATTCCTGCTCGTCGAGTTTCAGTTTGTTCAGAACCATCACATAATTTATTACTTCCTGATTCACCTAGATATATTGAACTCTCACCCCCTATAAACATTATCGGGTCGCCAAAACTTTCGGCCTTTCCGATACAATCCTCTGAGAAAATTTCATCACACAATGATACCACAGATGTAGGTTCAATGCAAGTTGATAATACAGATATTGGTTCTCAATTATATGTTGATACTGCAGATGTTGGTTCTCAATCACACGTTGATACCATAGATGCAGATAGCGAAGATGATACATACAGTATCGGTAGTAATTTCAGTTTTAACTCTTCATCGCCACCATTCACTGGACAACCATCACAAAACCGTTCTCCAGTTCATTCTCAGCGTCGCCAGCCTATCCATGCAAGGGTACAACAGGTAGTAGAACAGAGTCAGATGAAATCAAGTTCGGTATCAGAAGAGGAGAAGGAGAGTTCAGGTCCTACGAATCCTGTCACTCCAACTCCAATCTCAACACCGAATCCTAATGTAGTAGTACCTAAGGATAAAAAGGACAATAAGAAAAATGACGTGTCCAAATTATTCGGCTATGTTCATATAGCAGATCTTGACGGTCACATCAGGACTGTGAACAGTCTTGAATTTGCTCACGGAGATAATCGTCTCTTGTCAGGTTCCGATGATGGTACTGCACGTATTTGGCGATATGATTATTTCAAACAGCAATGGACGTCCATTACATTGACTGTCGCTAATGACGCGTCAGATACTGATCATAGAGTCACTGCGATGCGCTGGAGTGTCGATGATGCACTTGTTATACTTGGTGACAATAAAGGAAAAATCAGAGTATACAATTCTCAAAACGGTGAACTCAAGATTGAAATCCATGCCCATTCGAACGATCTCTATGTATTAGATATTCATCCTCACGACTGGCGTACCATAATGTCCGCAGGATATGATGGCAAGATATCGATGTGGGATATACAAGACGGTAGAAATGTTAAGAGTTAGTATAAACTATCAAAATAACACGAATACATGAATAACATTAATAATAATAATTATTATTTATTAACATTTTATCCTATCTTATTATTTTTTGTTCAGCATGGGATCGTAATAGTCTAAGTTTCATTGATGTCAATTTAGAAGAGCTCAGATTTCACGATGGTAAATTTAGGGATGATGGTTAGTAATTTTACCTCATTACTTACTACGAGTATAAAATGATGTATGTGTCCATTAATTTTAGTTTTCCTTTTTATTATTATTATTATTATTATTATTTAGGATCCATGTTCGCGGTTACTGACAATGCTGGTAAATGTCATTTAATTGGTATCGACCAAACTGCATCATACGAAAAGTTTCATGTCCGAGCTCGTAACGGACAGAAATTTAAAAGTGACTATGATGACTATGAGGAGTACTCCTTTGATGAAGAAAGAGGAATTTTAGTTAATGTTAACTCAGGGATTCCGCAGAATACAAGCGCTCCTCGTGAAGTAGAAAGTTGGGGTGGTGTTCCTTATCCTTATCAAACCACTCAAAGTAAACGTATGTATATATATATACTTTATATGTTTATGAATGATTATCAATCGTACTAATTTTATTACAATCTTATTCTGTAGTTAAATCTATCAGTATTGGCATCTCCGAAATACAAGAGTGGCAGGAAGATAATTGGAAGAGAGATGTTCTTGTTGAAGAGGTCGAAGAAATTAAGTATGGAAATCTTGTCAAACATATCATGGATAAGAAAGATGTAACCAAGCGAAGAAGGAAGATCGTCATTGAAGAAGAATATGAATATATTGACTCCATTAATCTTGACGAAACAAGCTTTACATTACCAGACGATAGTGACGATGAAGATTATGTTCCTGGTCTTTCTGATCGTGAAGGAACTCCTGATAGCACTGATGATAGTGATTATATGGAAATTGATGTTATTCCAGCATCTGTTGCAAATTCCCCCGACTTTGACAGTGATTATGGAGTCAAGACAAGAGGACAAAAGAAAGCTGAAAAGAAAGCACAAAAAGATAGGCGTCTTGCTGCAGCTGCTGTGGCAAGTACAAAAAATAGGAAGAGAAAGAAGCGTACTCGTGCTGATTTATCTGAAGAGGAAGATGAGTATATTGAAAAGAATAATAATGATTATGGTAGTGCAGGACCAAGTTCACGTCCTTTAAGACGTGTTAAGAGACGTATCAATTATGGAGAAAGCGATACTACTACTTCAGAAGATGAAAGTTATTTCGAAAATGATCACGTTTCATTTGAATCTGGTAGTAGACGTGCTAGAACACCGAAGTCACCAAGTGGTTCTGAATATCAAGAGGAATCAGATCAAGAAGAATCACAAAATAATAACGATTCTCCTTATATAGTTGAATCTTCCTCACAACATGAAGTATCTCCCTACGATGATACGCATGGAAATCATGGAGGGGACAATGATATGGATGTTGATTATGATGAAGGTCTTGATCAAGCGGATCTAGAACAAGTGAATAGGGCAACATTTACAAGTTCTATGGACACTGCTGATCCGGAAGACGATACTCGTCCAGAATGGATTAGAATGATTAATCCGCAAGCTTCTCCTTATCACCCTCAAGTCGGTGATGTTATAGTTTACTTTTTAAATGGGCATAAAGAAATGCTTCGAAGGTGCTATCATGATAACGACAATTCTATTTTACTTGATGTTTTGGGACCTGATGATCCAATACTTCATAAGGATCACGCTTGGAATAAGTTAACAACTGATAAAAAAGCTAAAGATAATATTTTATTTTGTCTTATTGATGATATTGAATGGATTCGAGGAGATAGGAACAAACCTTTTGTGAAGATAACAGCAAAAACCTTGAATCTTCAAAATAACAAACAGCCTTTGCCTTTAGATCCCATATTTGATAGAAAAGCCACCGCCAAAGTTACAATCTATTATTATGATTATGTGAATATGAGTGACTTTATTGTTCTTTATGATCGGGTAGCGACAGGCCTTAATAAGAGATTAAAATTGGGAGAAAAGGTGTTTGCTACATATGACAATACATCATATTCTGGTACTATTGTTCAAATCAACAAAAATAAATCAAATGATGACTGGTCTCCGTGGCCGACTTATACGGTCAATTGGTAAGATTATAATTGGTTTATGAATTATCTCTAGCATTCATTTTTATCGTAATTATTGTAATTGAAAGTACAAATTGTTTTTATAGGGATCCAGAAAATTCCCAAGACACATTACATAGCTGGGAATTGAAACGTGAAAATGAACAAGATTTAATTGATAATAAAACCTACGGAGAAGAAGGTAATTTGCGGCTTTTATTATGTTTTATTATGACGTATAAATTTTATTTTTCATTTCTAAATTTTTTTTTAAATTTTAGAGAAAGAGAAAATGAAAAAAATTATTTCAACATTCATTGCTGAAGTAGACTTCGATTGGTTCGTAAATCATGTCAATTTCACTGAAGTACCAGATTACCTTCCAAAAATTCCGTATCCGATGTGCCTGCGAATGATCGAAGCTCGCTTACAGAACGATTGGTATCGTTCTTTAAGGGTAATTATTAATTAATCTTTTAAGGTTTAATTAATTTAATTAATTAACTTTATATATTTAGGCGATCAAGGCAGATATTGATTTAATCCATTGGAATGCAACAAATTATAATGAATCAGGAACCGAAATTCCAAAGGCGGCACATAAACTTCTCGGTCAATTTAAACGTTTTACTGAAGTTGAAAACATCCACAAACAAATCAATGAGGAATTGCCAAGCTGCATTAGAAGTAATATAAAAAATTTCAAATAAAGCTACTAATTAATATTTGTACATAATTTTTATATGTAATTTGTATAGAATTAAAAAAAATTTGTATATATATATATATTAAAATTAATTCAACAATAGTTAATATCGTTATTGAACAAATTGTGTTCAAATGTCGTGTTTCCAAAAAGTACCGAGTATTACGTATGTACTACAAGCTAATCTTAACTAGGTAATGGTTTATAAAATGAATTAAACTTTAGAATTTTGACAACTCAGCCTTGTAAGTGAAATATTTTTTGGGACGGAGTTTCATTTACAATTATTAGCTCTCAGATATAATTGCAAAGTTTTAGCTCGTAAAGATGAGTAAAGACGACGAATATGATTACCTTTTTAAAGGTAAGCAAGCATTTTTTTATTCTAAAATGACGGGTTTAATACGGTACCACTTTAGCGAATTTAAAATTTAAAAAAGTCCATCTTGCCATCTGCGATAGTAATATTTGAACATTAAAGTATATTGCTGTAGTTGAATATACATTATTATTATAATGATAAAAAATTTTTTTATGCAATATAATAAATTGAAAGTTCAGATGGTAATCTTTTTCACAAAGATTAAAATGAAATCTTAATGTAATATAATTTCTTTTATATAGTTGTCTTAATTGGAGATTCAGGGGTTGGTAAATCCAATCTTCTTTCGCGTTTTACACGCAATGAGTTCAATTTGGAGTCAAAGTCAACTATTGGTGTTGAGTTTGCTACTAGAAGTATTCAAGTAGATAATAAGACTATTAAAGCTCAAATTTGGGATACTGGTGATTAATAATTTTCTTATTCATAAATTATATAATTATTTTCCATTACTTAAGTAAAAATAAAAATTTGAATTAATTTTTTTTTTTTGCATACTTTTTACAGCTGGTCAAGAACGTTATCGAGCTATTACGAGCGCGTAAGTATTGCACTTTAATAATATGGATTCAAATCAATTAGAAAGCTAATAATATTAATTAATGTTATTCGTTAATAATAGATATTATCGTGGAGCTGTTGGTGCTTTACTTGTCTACGATATCGCTAAACATGTTACTTACGAAAATGTAAACCGTTGGTTAAAAGAATTAAGAGATCACGCTGACAGCAATATTGTTATTATGCTTGTCGGTAACAAGAGCGATTTAAGACATTTGAGAGCTGTACCAACTGAAGAAGCTAAACAATTTGCTGGTAAAGTATTTTTGATTTGACTGAAATTTTTATGTATTTTATAAGAATAATTTAATTAATCATTCATTTATTCTTACATTAGCTGAAAACAATTTATCATTCATTGAAACTTCTGCGTTGGATGCTAGTAATGTAGAACTCGCTTTCCAAAACATTTTAACTGGTAAGTACCGGTTTGAATACTTTAAAAAAATTTTTATTATGAACTACATCTAACGCATTTGAAAAAAAAAAAATTTTTTCTTTAAAGAAATATACCGTATTGTTTCTAATAAAGCTTTAGAAAATAACAGTGGAGATGTTGCTAGACCAACTGCTGGTGAAACTATTCAAGTTACTTCCATGCCTGATGAAAAGAACCAAGCAGCTGCCAAATGCTGTTAAAAATAAGACAATATAAGAATATAAAATTTTCTTACCCTACCAACATTAATAAATGATAAATATTCCTTTATTTTTTTATTTTATTTTTATTATTTTTAATGATATAGTGGTGTATTATTTAAGCTTTTTTTTATTTTTTTTTCGGTGGACAATTTGTTATATTATTGAACTGCCTTTACTCCTTTTTTTTTAATAAACACTTTTGGGTAAATAGAAAAGTCAAATAAAATAATTTATTTTAATATGACTGTTATAATTTTGTTCAAAATTTTGTGCAAACAAAGCACAAAACCTATTGTTTTTAATCTAGCTCATTTAGTCAATTTTTTTACAAATGGCTTGATCCAAATCCCCACAATATCTTCACGCGCTTCCCGCGAATTTCGCAGACTTAAAATAAGGAACAGAATGGAAGTTGTATCAAGAACACGAAATAAAGCAATTCTTGACATAATCACACTTGCCAAATAAAATTGTGATTCAATCAGATTAAATCATTATAATTTATAACGATATATCAAAGCAAGCACAATAATATAAACTTATCAAACCCGTAATATTAAATTATAAGATGCTAGATCGAAAGATCGAACCGGATTGATTGCAAAATGGATCAGAATTGTGCTCAACTATAAATATTATATATTATTGGTTGGTTATTTTTTTTTTCGGTCCGAACAATCCGAGCAGAGTTTAAAAACACGAAAGATAAATGTCACACAAACCCAAACCAATTTCTGTCCAATCAAACCCCAGTTTGAAACCGGTGCATGATAATCTAGAAGTTCTTACTGTTTCATTGAGTTTTCAATTATTGAAAAATGAGTCTCCTAGCTAGAACAGTTAGAACAGCTAGGGCTGCATTTCGCGCTAAGCAATGCACTTCAGGCAGGCACTTTATGCTTTTATGCTATTGAGAGATGTGAGAATTATATAATTATATTATATTTTATCTATTTAGTTCGTTACTATGCTAATGAAGCTCCAGCTGGATCAAGTGATAGGCTTCGTTTAAGCTTTGCACTCCCTCACCAAGTATTAAATTTATATTTAGTTCGTTAAAAAAAACTTTTATTATACAATAATATATTAATTTGAGTTTCTTAATTCAATGTTTAGACACTATATAAGAACACCGAAGTTCAGCAAGTGAACATTGCTTCAACTGCAGGAGATATGGGTATTCTTGCAAATCATGTTCAATCCATCGAACAATTGAAACCAGGTATCATTGAGATATTAGAAAATCCTACTACAACAAAGAAATATTTTGGTGTGTATATTCGTGCGTTGTTAAACAAAGAATTCTTTTCTCCATGTAACTAAAACGATTTTAATCTATTCATAATTATTTAGCTAGTGGAGGATTTGCTATTATTAATCCAAATTCACTTGATATCAATGTAGTTGAGGCTTTCCCTTTGGAAGATTTTTCAATTGAGGTAAATACTTGAATCATTTAAAAGATTTTGAAAGATGAAAGATTTAAGTAATTATTAAATTGTTAAAAAATGTAATTAAATAGGCCATTAGAACAAATTTAGCAGAATCACAACGTATAGCTTCAACGGCTTCTACAGAAGAAGAAAAAGCAGTAGCTAGAATTGAAGTAGAAGTTTACGAAGCACTTCAAAGTGCCTTGAATAAATAATAAATAACTTAATTTTCATTAGAAGAAAGTAAAAGTATGTGTATTAAAAATTTTTGCAATAATTTTTGAAAACTAAAATCAAGTTATTCCCTTGTTATTTTACTTTACGAATAAATTATTTTATATCGTGATCAACTACAAAAATTCATATAATTTCGTATATAATATACAATAGAACCTGCAAGAACTTGATCCACTAGATGAATAATCACTGTATGTGTGACGTCTACTTACATTTTTTTCAAATTCAATCTTTCAGCTTAATATTACTGATTAGCAATTTTAGCAATATACCTGTAATTTTACATTTTGTAGGTTGACTCACGGATCATGAATTAAAGTCATATATTTCACATGATCTGCATTTTAATCGACGCGTTTATTTCGAAGTTGAATGATCTTCGATTTTTTTCAAATTTTCAGTCATAAAAGTCATAAAACAAATTTTGCTTCTCAATTAGTGAACTAGAATTTGTAAATAAACAAAATGGCGAAAATAAAGAGAGTAAGACTATAAACTTATTTCTTTTAACGATTCATTTTTTTTTATGTTTGATACTACTAAATATTTATCCTTATAATAGACGCGTATTACTATGCCAAGAAATAATACCCCAAAACGCACTTCTGCAAGAAATATAACAATTACACCTAGCACACCAAAGCGTAAAAGTACAAATGAAACCGTGACACCACCTAAAGAAAGTACGTACGAACCTGTTACCCCCAAACGCAATAAGAAGGATACTTTCAAACGAGATCGTAAAGAGGACTTGAATGAGATCACTTTTATTACGCCAGAGCGTAAAAAAGATATAAAGTCTCCTGATACACCAAGGCGTAATAAGAATGCTATTAGAACAGAATGTGCTGACATAAACGACATTATACCAAACCGTAAGGAAACCGACTTGACTTTCACACCAAAACGTAATAAGAGAACTAATGAAGACGCGGAAACTATAACACCTAAACGCAATAAAAGAGCAAGTTCTATATTTAATAAAGGAGAACACCCAATCATTACTGTACTCATCACACCCAAAAAAAATGAAGAGTTGGAATTACAAACTCCTAAACGAATTGTTACTCCTTCCTCAATAAGGTAAATGGGTTAAATAACTTCTCTTTACTATTGTATTATAGTTAACTTTTCTTTCAATATTATATAAAAGGAAAAGGACGGGTCGTTTATCATCAATTATCGATAATCGCATTCAGCCTATCAATAAAACCTTAACAAGATATGAAATTGCAAGAGATCAGTTACGACTTGAAGAAGTTCCCGTAAATTTTCCTTGTCGAGAAAAAGAATATGACCAAGTTTATAACAAAATTAAAGAATCAATTGATGAATTTAGAGGTCGTCGTATTTTCATATCTGGTCAGCCTGGTACAGGTAAAACTGCTACTGTACGACAAGTTATTAAAAATTTGAAAGAAAAAGTTTATAAAAAAGTAAGTAGAACCGACAGATCCGCTAGTTATTTCAAACCAGAAAAAAGTTATTAATTATCGTAATATAATTTAGGAGTTAAATCCATTTGAGTTTGTTGAAATTAATGGAATGGAAGTTAAACCTCCTGAGAAGGTATATAGCGTCTTATGGGAAGGTTTAACTGGTGATCGAGTTTCTCATAAAGATGCTGAATATTTATTGAATGAAACATTTAATGACAAAGATAATGATGTTTCAATGTTTGTGATTTTTCTTTTAATAGTATTATTTCTTTTTTTTCATAATGATTTTAATGTGACATATTCAATAAACTATTTCAATAGTGTCTTCATGATAGATGAATTTGATTCACTTATCTCCAAAAAGAGTGTTGTATTTAGTAATCTTTTGGATTGGACAGCTTTACCAAACTCTGGATTTGTTTTGATTGCCTTAACGAATGAGATCAGATTGCCACACTCATTGTTAACTAAAAGTCAAGAAAGCAAATTTGGTTTGTATCAATATTCTATAATATTTGGGAAAAGTATGGTATATATATTAATATATTTATTTTTAGGATTGGAAAGATTGGATTTTGAACCGTATACTCATGAGCAGCTTTTCACAATTTTGAAATCTCGACTTGAAAATATAGAGATATTCGCAAAAGAAGCTGTTGAATTTACTGCAAGAAAAGTAAGCGCTATTTCACAAGATGCAAGAAACGCTCTATGTATTTGCAGGTAATAATTTAAACAATTCTTTGAACATTAAAATAATGCAATTATTAATTTTTAAATTTTTAAAGGTATGCTGTAGGTGTTCTTGAAGCACAAGTGAAAAATAAAATTGTTCCAGAAAATAGTCAAGTTACCATACAAATGGTTCTAGAGGCTATAGGGAAAACTAACCCTCCTTGGAAGATATATATTAGTAGAAGTTCTCTACGTGTAAAAATATTCCTTTGTTCCTTATTATTATTGAAAAAAAGTGGTAAAGTTGAAATTGAATTCAAAGTTGTAAGTGGTAATATTCAATAATTATTTATTGTATACTTGAATCCTTTATTAATAATTATTTATCTATTTATCTACTTATATGCTTTTATAGGTTATAAGAAAATATAACAAAATATGTGAAACTAAAGGAATACCAAGTCCTCCATCTACTGAACTAATGAATATTGCTTATGATCTTTTATCATCTTCAATGCTGGTAATGGATCCTAGTAAAGACATTGATTCTTTAGTTGATTTTAATGGAATTGAAAGTGATGTTAATTCAGTGTTGTCTACTGATTTATTTTTTAAAGATTTAGTTGGGTGATAAAGACAATTAAAGAAATTAAAGTCTGATAACTTGAAAAAAAACACTAATAATTTAATTCCTGATGACTTTTGTTAAGAATCATTCCACACTCATAAACTGAATAATTAAAATAAAAAATTATATATGCCTCACACCCAAAATTAAGGCTAAATTATTAAATTTCGTTAAACATACTGTATGATGCCGTAAACCGCCTAACTAAATTAATGTTAGTGCTTCGCTATTAATATTAATTAATATATCAGTACTCGGTTTGCACGACATGGACGTCAACACCATTTGATATTTGGCGAAGAGAACTTCTTTGTTATAAAAACTGAAATGATAAAAAGTAATAATATTTCTAATAACCATCTAGGCATTTATTATAATATAAATGAACTCCCAAATATCTTTTTGGCTATATTTTTGGACTTTAAACCACATTTTGATAATACTCTTTAGTCTTATCTGCTTGATTTGATGTTGTAAATAACTGCGACGTTTGATCATCATATTGTTCACAGTATATAAATTACCGTAGAGTGTTTGCATAAATTAAAATAAGATTACAAACTGCCCTTCAATAATTATTGAAGAATTAAATGTCAAAAAGGCCAAAGGAAGAGATTAATAACTGTAAACGTGTATAATAATGTATTTTTTTTCATTTCCTGGCAAAAGCTGGAAAAGATTATATCTTTATTTTGAACCGACACATGAACTCGGTTGATTCTATTATTCGGAATCTTTCTTGGTATGATCTTTCATACTATCATCATTTATATCATTTATAGCTATTTCCACTTTACCTTTTTGTTCTGGGGTAATTTTATTCAAATCATCATCTATAGATAAATCTTTTTCCATTCCCCTAATCAACATATCAGCTATATTACTGACGCTTAAAGTTTTTTCACCACCGTCATCAACAGATTTCTTTTCAACATTGATATACATTCTAGATTCTTCTTTGGTTTTAGCATTTTCTAACATTCTTTTACCTACACCTAAATCTTCCCATTCCCAACGAGTTACTCTCATACCAATACCAGGAGGACAAGTTTTAGTTAAATATAGTAATAATCTATTAATAACATTTTTATTTGCATCCTTAAGTGTTAATAATCTTTTATGAGTTTTTCTTTCAAAATTTTCTTGAGATTTTTTATGCACAAAAGGTCCTCTTGGAACAGTCCATCGTGTTGTTTGTGTTGGTAAATAAATTGTACCAGAACATGGAATTGAAAGATAAAATGCTGCACGACGTGCGAAATCAACAAAAAAATCCATTGGTCCTGGTATATATGAGCGAAACTGTATATGACATACAGTTATATCATGTTTTTGAGGAATTCTCTGCGGTTCTAATTACGAAAAGATGTGTGAGAGAATTAAAGAAATTAATTGTGAAGAAAATCATTTGAGATTATTTACCCAAATAAATTGGATCGATTCGTTGTTGTTCTGAATTAGTCGTTTCAACATCATTTTTTCTAAAGAGTTTTTGAATTTGATCAAATCCCGGCGACTGATTTTCTCCAAGTAAATTTCTAGGACCCTCTCTATAAAATTTAAGAAAATTTAGTTCTCTGTCACGAGATTCAAATGAGTGAAACGTTTAAAATCTGAAATAGTTATTTACGCATATCCACGTAAACTTGATATTCTCGAGAATACCAAAATTCGAGTTTTATGTCTCTATTTACATCAAATAATAAATATTAATCGATGAATTTACTAATAGAATTTACATTTAAAACTTACATTTGTGAAAATTGTTTTGAAGAAGCTTGACATTCCAGTATTAAAGAAAAATTTCAAATAGTTGATCGGCATTGCATCTGATCAGATCTAATTATCGCCGTTTTCAAAATGGTATATGCAATGCCGATCATCTGATTAAAAAAAAAACTCCGATTTTTCATGAATATTTTATATCTCATATATGTGTCGCGTCCTTTTATAACGATTACTCAAGATTCCCCGTCAATATTAGCATAATTAGGTTCGTTTGCGCCTTTTTGTTGAGTTTTAGACTAAGCTATTATGTAGTTTTTTGTGCTTTTTTCGCTCAAAGTTAGCGATTATTTACTAATTATTGAAATTATTCAGATTATTCAATTTTTAGACGTTATT
>QKYT01000273.1:92780-106443 GCA_003550305.1 Glomus cerebriforme | reverse complement strand
TTATTGATAGATCACTTTTTGATCTTGTCGCTGCACCGATTAATATTACAATTCCCGTATATTACTGTTATTAAGCACCCGCTTAATTACAGTAATATACGGTGGAATATCGACAAGATCCAATCACTTGAGGGCGGCGGCCAAAGGTCAGCAAAAATCATTTTTTTTTAAGTACTTTTGAAGTCTCATCGGCTTTTACTTATATAATGAATTCTTCTTATTGATAGATTACTCGTCGTCCTCTTACTGATCTTGTCATTAAATATTTTATTATAATATTTTAGACAATTCCCGTATATTGCTGTTATTAAGCACCCTGTTTTATATTCGAAAAAGGGTGCTTAATTACAGTAATATATGGAAGAATATCGACAAGAACAATCCACTTGGGGGCGGCACGGCCAAAGGTCAGCATAAATCATTTTTTTATTTTTTTAAGTACTTTAAACCTCACCGGCTTTTACTTATATAATGAATTCTTTCTTATTGATAGATCGGTCGCCGCCCTTTCTTTGTTCTTGTCGATTTTGACGTTTTCCATACACAGAATATAGGACAACTACAATTTAAATTTATGATTCTACAAAACATTTTATGTAAATAAACTTTTATTTATTAACTTTATTGCAAATAAAAAAAAATTTTATAATTAATACTTTTATGGGAATAAAACATAATAAAGTGTGATTGTTAATAAAACAGGAAGCTACAAACCACTGATCTTTTTTTTTTTGATAGAACTGCGTTGTTTGACTAAAATTTATCATTGATGGAATAAAAAAAGATCAATCAAACATACCCTTTTATTGTGATCTTTGGCAGAACCATTACCATCATATAATACTACTTTTTATAGCAAGTAATAGGTATCAGAATGTAAACCATTCATTTAACCTGCAACATCAGCCAAGACCTAAAACTTAGATGTTTTCCTAAATAGAGAAGGCTACAATTCTAGTCATAAGTCATACAATATTCAAAATCGAATATATCATGTGATTCAACAACTTCTACTATAAAAAAAGATGACAGAAAAAAAACTCTAATAATATAATAATATTTATTTAGTAGATCCTTACACCATATATTCCTTTTTCTTTTTTTTCATGAAATTTTTTTTTTTGATTTTCTGAACAACTTGTTAACATGTTACATGTCACACCAACAATAAAATAAGATTTGTAAAAGATGTCATTCTATTTGAGAAAGTTGGGTTACTTAGTGTCATGATGAAAATAATTCAAGAAAAAATGCTAAGTATTTTAAAAATAGTTTCACACTTAGTATAATTGCCAAAAATAATCATTCAAAATATATATGTATTTTTCTGGATAATACTAGGGTTGTTTATAATTTGAATATAATTATTAGATTCAAATATACCCATATAATTTGAATATACTTGTAAGATTAATAAAATATATGTAACTTAAATTGATTTAATTAATAAATACATTTGTCAATTTTTTTTTTTAATAGAAATAAAGTTTAATTTGAAAAAGGTTTATTTATAAAGTAAAGAAAGTAATTTATCATTTAGAATAACTTCATTATAAGATGATAATAATAAACCTTATAAAAAAAAACTAAAAGACTAACAAAATAAACTGTTTTTACTAAAAATCCTTATAAAATATATAATTACAAAATGAAAAATGGCTTAACTACTACAAATACAAATATGATAAATCATTTAAGAAAAATTTATAATATATCTAATTCTGTAAAACAAGAATTGGTAAATAATTTATTAGTTTTTTTTTTTAAAAAATAATAATTTAATATATTAAATTGATTATAATTTTTTTAAAGTTTAAAGTTCAAAAAAAAAAAAGTATATAAGAGATTTTGTTATTTAAGCCAGACCTTTAACTAAAAATCAATTAAATTTTTTTACATAAAAAAGTATTAAAATTTATTATAAAAGATTCACAATCTTTTTATATTTTAAAGAATATTAAAGAATTATTATTATTATTGTATTTTTTTTTTTGAATTACCAACTGAAGAGATATTAGATAAATTATTAGATAATATGTTTGAAACTGAACAAATTTGTTTAAAAAAAATATTTTTAAAATATAAGTAAAATAAGTTTAATAACAGATTTTTAAACATTATAAAAATAACATAAATATATTGAAATAACTGCTTTTTGGATTTCAGATGATTACAATTTAAAAGAAGCTTTTTTACTTTTTAATATATTTTATAATTTATTATTTATATATATTTGAAGTTATAAAAAACAAGTTAAAAGAAATAATTATTAATTGGAATATTAGTAATAAAGTTAAGTTAGACTACTTAAAAATAAATTTAGTATTGAAAGGATTTTATATACAGCCCATACTCTTCAGTTAATAATAGAAAAAGCTTTAATATATAACATTAATATTTAAATTTTTTATTTTAAGAATAAAAAGATTGGTATATTTTTTTTAGTTTATCCAAACAATTAGAAGATCTAATTTTGTATCAATTATTTTAAAATCTACAAAACAGTTAAAGATGTTCAGATAAAATAGAATTTATCTTTTTATTCTTGAAAAAGATCATAAGGATTTTGATTTATTTATCTAATAAATTAAAAGCAGATAATATTAAAGAAAATAAAAAAGATAGTAATAGACTTGAAAGAATAATATTAAGTAAAGAAAAATAGAAATTTATAAAAAACTTGGTAATATATTTTAAAAAAATTTGAAGAGATTACAATTTAATTCAATTTAAATTAAAAGATTTTATTAAAAAATATTAAAAACTTATTGAAAAAATTATAATGAAGATAATAGTCAAAAAATTTTATTAAATGATGATATATAAAATTTCTAATAGTGAAATAGTGGATACAATTGAAATTAATAAAAATGTATTAAAAAAAAAAAATAATAAATATTTCAAGACTAATTAAAATAAAAATACTAGTTTTATTATTTTTAGAGACATTTGATAGATTATTAAAAAAAGTATTAGTCAGTATATTCTAATGTTAATCTTCTTGTTACTCTTTTGGATTTTAGATTTAAAAAATTAGTACATTTTAGTACAATAGAAAAATAAAAAGCAACTACTTTATTTGTAAAAAAAAATATATATAATATATTTGAAAAATGAAGTAAATATTGGAGCTAAAAATGAAAATGAAAATAATAATAAAAATTAAGATGATTCTTATTTAGATAAATCTTTATTGGATAGTATTTTTGAAGAGGAAGATAATTGTGAAGAGAAAGAAAATAAAGTTATAAAGTTGATATTTGATATATATTTAAAGCTCAAGCTAATTAGAAATGTTAATTTATTATCTTGGTAGAAAAATAATAAAAATAAGTTCTTAATTTTAAGTAAATTATTTAAAGAATTCTTTAGAATTTTTATTACATCAGTTTTTTTAGAAAAATTATTTTCCAATATAGAAAACTTAATTACAAATAAGCATAGCAGTTTAAAATCTGAAATAATAGAAAAATTAATTTACTTGATAGGTGTTTTACCTTATATGGCCAAGGTTACATATTAGACAAGTTATCCAAATTTATCACAATTATATAAGCAAGTTCAAGAAGCATATGAATTCAATAAGAATTTACAAACTAGGGATTTACCTCCACCTAGTTTTTCATATTTATCAACAGAATTTAAAATCGAAAATCTACCCGAACCAAAAAATTCTTTCGATTACTACCAGCAAAATGGCAATATAATAAGCAATGAATTTATAGGTATTAAGTTATTAATTCATAATTTTTTTTTTTTAAAAAAAGTATATAATTGAATGAAACAAATATTCTGAACAGAAAATTATTTTTAACATTAGATTACTTAAATCGATGCCCTCGTAAACACGAACTCGTCATTGAGTTTGAAGAATGCGAAGAAAACAAACATTCTGAACAAGAAATTATTTTAACATTAGTTTGCTTAAATCGATGCCCTCGTAAACGCGAACTCGTCATTGAATTTGATGAATGCGATGAAGGATGAAGCAGAAGATCTAAAGTTTGAAAGTTGAAATTAACATTAATCATTTTTACCATTAGGATCAGATTATTTTATTTAGAGGATTATATTATCACCTTCGTACCAATTCCGGAAATTTCATAACTATTCGTTTTAGGATTGTCAATCTTTTTTTTTTTTTTGATCACAAACAAGGATAGTCTTTATAAAGTGAAGACAAAAAAAAAAATAACGATGAAAGTTTATGTTCGCGTTTTCAACGCTTTTACTTTAGAATTTACTTGATCGGTATATTAAATTTCTCCATTCTTTGATGTCACTGTATTGGCACAGTTATTTGATTAATAAAGTTTTTTTATGATACAAAAAAAAAATGATAGAATCTGATTATTTTTAAAGTTAATTTACTACATTTTTATTTAATTACACAGAATATCTGTTTTTTATTTTAGCTGTTTGAGGAACAGTTAAACTATTGCGACCTTTTTCAATATCTGATATATCTGATTCAAATGTTACTTTTTGATCCATAACAGACATCCTTTTTCTTGTATGATAATATATTATAATTACATGATATATTTTTGATAATATATTAGTTATCAAAACTATAGAACTTGTTAAAAGTGAAAGAAAAGGGATGATATCATATGTAACTGTAAATTTTACATAGAAAATCTAAAAAATAAAATATAATAAAATAAAAATAAATAATTTTGTTAAGGGGGTTTTTTTTACTTATTAAATAAATATAAAAGATTACAAACCTGAATAATAAATTGAGGAATATCTTCAATAAAAAGTCCAACAAGACTTCCCCAAAATATATAAGATTGTGACTCATCAGAGATAGGAGCATTAAATAATTTAATACCAGCGACTTGTGAAGAAAGTGTATGTAATACTTCAAGATCAGCGCCCGCCAATATAGTAAATAATGCGGCTATATTTGTATTTAATTTAAACCATTCATAAAATCTTTCATGTCGTGTAATTTCTTGAAGTATTATAATCATACTTATTATAGAATTAGTAGCGATAGGTATTGCACAAAAAATAACACTACATTACAAAATTATTTTTAAAAAGTTAGCTTTTAAATTAAATAAAAAAAAAAATTTAAAAACTAATATTAGACTATAAATACCTTGGAATAAATAACTGTGGTACATTTTTTCCATTATTTAGAACAAATAATATATCCAAAATAAAGTCCATTATAGACAAAGAAATAATAAACACTACAATATTTTTGCCCTACAAAGTAAAGTATAACGATAAATAAAGATGTATTGGATCATGAATCATTAAAGATGTTATAAAAGATAAATTTTGAATACTTTACTTTAGAATGTCTTCTCTTAGCGTATAAATAAAGTATACCTAATATTATTATTCCAATCGCAATACCAATTAATTGAAATTTATAGTCATCAAATACATTTCCTAAAAATAGTTAAATAAAAATTAAATATGTAAATATAAATATTTTTTTTTTTTATACATAAATAACTTACTAGATTTCTGGAATCCAAAATTGGCATCTAATAGATTCGTTGTATTAAACCATGAAATTTGGGTAATTTCTTTTTCTTTGATCAAAATATCCAAATCTTTTATGATTCGATCAACGTTCCGTTCGTTTAAATTTTCTGTTGATTTAATAAGTAATTTAAAAAGGAGTTTTGGAGGATGTTGACTTTCATCATATTTATAATATTTAATATTATCCAATCTATTAATATCAACGGGTATTGATTTTGCCAGATCAATTCTTAATTGTGATAAGAATATTTTTTGGTAATAAGGTGAAAGGCTTTTATAATATTTTGTTCCTTCTGTAGTTAAAGAAAATTGACCAGTCGCATCCTCTAAAATTAAAATTTAATTATTATTCTTAAATATAAAGTATATCGGAATATAAATATCAAATGATTAATAATTACCTGCAAACATATCTTGATTACCAGCTATTTAAAAAAAACCAAGAATTTTTTATTGGAATAAAAATGTTAATTTATGAAAATTTTTTATTTTTTTAATAAACCACATAAACCACAAAAATTATTTTTACTTACTAGTATTAAATTTCCAAATATTACTTTCGATACCCAATAAAGGTTGATTTGTTCTCCAATCTTGAACAATATTATCATCAATAACAATATAATACATTGCATTTGGTTGATTAAATGTACTATCCAAAACATTTAAAATTAAAGTTGTATTATCAGCACTATGGGAAAAAAAGGAGGAACTGCCTGGGACTGATTGTCTTAATATAGGATTTTCATCATTATATTGATAAATAGAAATATTATTTGTAGATATCGTAATTGGTGATTGATAAGTGATATTAATATAATTTGTTGATAATTGTATAATGGAATTAATTAATGGATAAGAAGTTTGAATGTATGGACTATCATAATCATTACCTAGGAATGAATAAAAAGAGAATGTAAGTTTATAAATAATGAACATAAAAGAATTTAAGAATTATTAATAATTGTTAGTTATAATATTTACCATAATAAACGAATTTTGGACATTCGATTAAGTGAATTTTCCAATTATAATCGTTTTCTTGTTGAGTGACAACGAAATTACTATCTCGAAAACCTGGTAACGCGAGACGATTAGGAGCATTTAAATTTTCTGGAAGGTCCAAAGTGCTGTTGTAAAATCCATTATTATCAAGAATGATAACTTGAAAATTATTTTCCAAATTATTGAAAAAAAGAACCAAAAAACCTCCATTATATAAACTTTTAAATATAGTAGTTTCAGATAAACCTTTATATAATTCAGTATATAATTCAAGATTTGAAAATTTTTCAGTATCAACAACAGAACTATAATTATAAATAAATAAAAGAAAATGAAATAATAAATAATTAATAAAAAGTATCAAAATTTAAATAACAGTTTATATAATAAAAACCACTACAAACCCAGAATCTTGAAACGTAATTTTAATTAAATAATTTTTAAATTTTCCTTTAGGTTGAATTTCCTTCATATTCAAAATACAAAAATAACCCATGGTCGTATAAATAGAATTACATTGAAATACTATTTGTAAATTTGGTATTTCGGTTTGATAAAGTAAGAAAGGACCATCAACAGTATTTTCATTCGGTTTAATGAAAGTTATATAAAGTCCAAACGTAGGTTCAGTTGGATCGATCAAATTAACATTAAGTTGATTTGAAACGTTTGTATAATTACTAGTAACCAATCCAAAAGTTCCATCAATAGCGGGAAATATATTAAATCTATCTAATGGATTTGATAATTTAAATTGATTATTATTTATTGGCTTAAAATTACCATCCGAATCACTAAAAAAAAAAAAATGATTAAAATAAAAATTAATAATTTAATTAATTAGACATAATAATGTAAATATTATGAACTTACGGTTTACTAAAGTAAATCCAACTTATATCAGTTTCGGTCAAGAAACTCCAGAAAAGAAAACCGTGATCTTCATTAGTGTGTGGTAGAATATTTCCGGAGGAGGATAATGCTCCATTGATTACAGAAACACGGGAAAGAAATGTATTACTTTAAATAATTAAAAAAATAAATAAGTAAGCGACTGAAATATCAAGCGAAAAAAAGAAAAAAAAAAAAAATCAATATAAACCTTATTACATTTCCTGTGCGAGCATTAACAAGTAATGCATAAAAACTAGCCGAATTTATATCAGTAGAATTTTCATAAAGAATTATTACAATATCTGGTATATTACCAAAAAGAGTAATATGTGAAGACACATCATTTGGTTTTAAACAAAAATTAAAATCAGGGATAGGATGATTAACAACCACAACATCAACTGCGCCATCTGGATGTATAATGCGAAGGTCAATTCTTGACTCATTACATGTTTCGTTTAAAGGTTTAGTTAAGTAAACGATAGAAGATCCATCTCGATAGGTTAATATTTGATAAATTTGATAACCAGGTTCAGTTTCATTATATGAAAAGGTATTATAAGAATGTACACCAAATGGATTTATAAATAACATAAAAATCGCAACGAAATATAAAAAAGAATTAGTTCCTGACCAATTCATCTTGTACGATTTTATTTATACAACCGAAAGAGCTCAGCTAAAAATTTTTATCGATATCTTTTAAGTGCTTTTATACAAAAAGATTATGGTTTTTTTTGTTAGCATCATTTGTAGAACAATTATTTGAAATATTTTTTTTTACTATTGTTCAATTGTTTTAACTGTTAACATGAATAACATCTAATTTTAGAATAATATAATAGGTGTAACTTAATATATTCTGCTACAGTACCACGGTATCAAAAATTTTTGAATTTGTACAAGTTGCACAAGGACTTTTTTCCCGTGAAACGTGTTCCAAAATTAAAATAAATTGTAAATCCATTGGCTGAATCCAATTTTTGTACTATATTGTTTGCCACGTGTATTACGTATTCCGAAATTAAAATTCTTTATTGAAAACAATTCATAACTTATTATGAATAATCCTTTCTTAATTTATCAATCACAATTAAATGTATTTATTTATATTAAATTTTGTTTTTTTGTTTTGTTTTTGTTTTAAAGCATTGTTTTTCCGTGTAATAAATACTAACAACAATGATAAACATAATTATAATACTTAGGAATGTTTATATATATATTTTCTATATTTTCTTAATTCCAATTCCAGTGAGTTGATGACAAAAGAGAATTTTTAGACATTCAATAAAAATTTGTAATCTTTTTAATAATTATTATGCTAAAATGATTCTCCACTTTTGGATCGTGTAACCGTGATACCCTTTGAAACCCGTGCCATAAGTATTGTTTCATATTTGATATTGTTTAAATTTTTTTGATATATAAGATGTACAGTACTATTAAAATGAAAAAATCAAAAAAAAAAATCAAAAAAAAATGAAGAATTTGTCAGGAACAAATTTTTTATTATTTTATTTTCTCTTATTATTCATAAATACATTGGCTTATGAATCAATATTATATAACGAAACTGAACCTGGATTAAAAATCGAACGGATATTAACTTTTAGAGATAGAACTTCTGTTATCACTTTAGTTAAGCCAATAAATGAATCTTGTACTGAACCGCGAATAAATCTTCGTGTTTTACATCCAAATGGAACTATTGATGCATCTGAAGTTGATTATCCAATCCCAGATTTTAATTTTTGTCGTGGAACCGATGAAGAATTTTTTTTGTTTGACATTGACCGTTCCTTCCCAGAGTCTTTATATATACTTTACATAAATTCCACTGATATTGCTTCAGCAAGTTATTATGTATTGCTTGTTACTCGGATGGGACAATTTATTAGGTTTGTTATGCACCACATGTATCACATATACTGTTTATGCGGCAAATGTATCGTTCTTATACGATCAGGTGCTATTTTCTTATACGATGCATATTTGTTTATATATAGGTCGTATAAGAACGATACATTTGCGTTTATGCGTATTTGAAATTAATTTTTCTTTATATTTGCAGCAATACCTACATAGCACCTATCTCTATATTAAATGGAAGTATATCTTCCAATGGCCATATCACATCACATATTAGCGAAGAATATGGTTTCATGTTTTTAAATTATGAAACTGAAACTGTCGTAATGTGGATTTATTTTAGTAAACCGTATGTATTTATTATTGGTTTATAATGATTAATAAATATATGAAAATTAAACCATTATTTTTATTTTATTAGAGATGATGAAGGAAAACTTAGTCTATTAAATAAAGGAAAATATTATTTACAAAATTCATTTGATGAATATTATTTAATTTCTGCAATTGGTGGAAGTTATGCTTTTATTGCTACAACTACAAATCCAACTGATATCGAAACAAAACCTAATGAATCCATCAATCCATATGAATTTACATATAAAGTTTATATGTCTTTTATTAAACCCATCATGAATGGTGTAGATGGCCCTTTCCTAATTTATCAATCAGCAATACCACATTTAAATGTAGACGCTCATTGTGATGCTACTTATACAGGGACTGGCTACTTTTGTATTTTATTGTTGGAGAGAGACAAACCTAAAAAGTCTTATTTGATAAAAAAAATATCGATTCAAAATTCAGGGTTTGTAGTACTTTTCTTAATTAGATTGTAAATTGTATGTGTAAGAATTTAACTTTTTGTTTTATTTTTAGTTCCGTAACTGTTATGGAAAATTTTGCTGACATAAATGTTGATGCTGATGTAGTAGACAAACGCTTTAATAATTTATTTCCGGGAGGATTTTTATTAACTTTGTTTAGAAATACAACAGATAGTTATCTTAAAACTGTTGAAGGAATATTACTTTATAATGATGGGAGGTATTATGGTACTTGGGATTTTCCAAAAGATTTAAAGGTATCTCAATATTATACAATGTCAGGATATAGAAATAGGACCATGCTTGTAATTAATCAAGAGGATGAAATGTCTTGGAGAGTTTTATATACAACTTTACCTAAATTCACTTCAGATGGTAAGAAAATAAATATATTATTATTTTACTTAAGTAATTGTTATTATATTTATTAAATTTTTTTTTTAGATTATGGATATGAAAATCCGAACATTAATTCTACTTATCCATTAATTAATTCAAATATACCTTTGTCAGTTACAAATATAAATATTACATATCATTCACCTATAGCAATATCAACCAATAATATTTCAATATATCAATATCGTAATGATATAGATCTTCCTATATTGCGTCAATCTATTCCGGGAAATTCACCGTATTTCTCATATAGTCCTGATAATAAGACAATAAACATAAAAGTTTTGGAAAGTACATTTAATCAACCAAACTCAAACTATTATGTTGTTGTTCAAGATGATGCAATCAAGGATTGGAACACAAATCAGCCATTAATTGGTATTGAAAAAAACCGTTGGAAGTTCAATACAAGTAAGTAAATTTAAATAAATTACGTAATTATTAGCATAAGCTCATCCTAATTACAACTTCTGACTTCTAGCCAATAGCCATGATATTTTTGCTGGTAAATTTTTTTTTTTTTTTATATTAAATTAGACTATACCTCATTAATTATTTCTTTATTTTAGATGAATCAATCGGAAGGTTTTCTATGACGGAAGAAGGATTAAAATTTTTTCAAAATCTTTCATTGAATAATCAAAGAAAATTTTTAACGCAATTAAGAATTGATTTAGCAAGTTCAATACCTGTTGATATTAATAGATTGGATGATATTAAATGTTGTGAATATGATAATAGCCAAATACCTCCAAGAACTCTTTTATCGTTAGCCATTAAATCAACAACAGATCCAAACGAACGAAATGTAGATCGCATTTTAAAAGATCTGGACATTTTGATTAAAGAAAAAGAAATAACCCCAATTTCATGGTTTGGTACAACAACTTTTTTAGATGCTAGCTTTGGATTTCAGAGAACTGGTAAATATAATTCTTTTATTATAAATTTTTTTTTCTATTGGATTTTTTTAGTATTTGAATATAATGGTTTTTTATATTGTTTAGAAAATTTCTTGGATTCTTTTAAATTCCATTTGATTGGTATTATTATTGTAATAGTAATTTTAGGTCTACTTTATATTTATGCCAAAAAAAGATATCCATTGGTAAAGTATTCTATATTATAATCTTTTTTATTAATTTGTAATTAACATTTTATTTATTTTATAGGGTAAAAATATTGTAATATTTAAATTTTCTTTAATTATTTTGAATTTTATCTTGGGTATTATGTTTATTCTAAGTAATGGAAAAAAAGTTCCACAATTATTTATTCCAAGGTATGAATCTATCATCAAAATTTTTATTTTATATTATCTATATTAATTAATTTATTTTTTTTACATTGTAGTATAATTTTCTGTATAATACCAATAACAGTTAATTTTATGATAAGTATAATAATAATCCTTAGAGAAATTAAAAAAAACAGACATTTTTATAAATGGTTTAAAAATAACACCAATATAGCAGTTTTGTTTACTATATTAGCTAGTACTGATCTTGAAATGTTAAATATACTTTCTTCTCAAGTTGCAGGTATAATGTTATTTAGTGCTTCTATATCAAAAAAAACTCAATCATATATTTTTTGGGGAAGTCTTATTGGATTTTTTATTGAAGATATTCCTCGATTTATTATTCAGGTTTGTAAATTTTAAAAATATCTTTAGTTATTATTATTATATCATAGCTAAAATTCTTTTTAATATTTAGGTTTTTTACAGAAAGTTAATTATTAATTATGATATAATTCCTTTTCTTACTCTTTTAACAAGTTCAATTATTTTGGCAAATAATATAGTTTCAAAAACATATCATACAATAGTGCATTTACGTATAAAAAAAAAGATGTCTGTTATGGTGTTAAAAATAGTATATGGTTCAACTATTAATAATTTTAATATTATAACAAAAGAGAATTTTAGACATTCAATATAATTTTATATTAAATAAAATTCCAAAAATCAAGTATTTTTTTTATTAAAGTTTAATTTTTTTTATACAAAAACTATTAATACATTTTGTATAAAATAATTAGGTAATTTAAATTAAGTATAATATTATAATAAATAATTTTAAGAAATAATAACTTGTATTTTAATTTTAACATCAATAAATCCTTTATTAAAATTTAAAAGATTGAATCTTAATAATCTTCTTTTTCCTATAGACAGAAAGATCTTTATATATATATCATGATTTTAAATATTTTTCTTATAGTACTGAAATTGAAACATTATACCATCTTATACAATGTAAATCTCTAATTACTATTTAAAATAAAATAAAGAAAGAAGTTATACATCATATTTTAATTTCATTACCAACTGGAATTCTTTTAAAGATCATGAAAATAAAAATGTAAAATACTCTACTCTTCATTTATAAATCTATAATTTTTTTAATAATAAAGAAATTTATGATAACAATAGATCTAATGCTATCATCTTTTATATTTTAAAATCTATCATCAAAGAATTTTACATTACTTTTTTTTTAATAAAGTCAAATTTTTCATTTTTTTTTAATATGATTTTTTATAAGCATTTATGAATTCCAAAATATTAGCAAATTAAAGATTGAGAAAAATCTCATAAAGATTGATTGGAGTTTATTCATAATTCTATTTTCTTAAAACTTTTCTATCAAAAATTTTACCATTACAATATAATTAAATATGATGAATTTAATTATCTTATAAAAAATAGAAAAACTTATCTTATTTATACTTCAAAAAAGGATTTTTCTTATATAAAGGATTATATACAAATATTTAACATAAAATTTTAAACTAAGTTATGAATTATAGTTTAAAAATAACTGAATTTATTTTGTTTTTATTAATTTAATTATATATTTATTAAATGCTTAAAATATTTTTGCAGAAATCTGTGATTTGTTAACATGCAGTTAAGTAATCGTTAACAAGTTACATTGATTTCGAATTAATCACATGATGACGTGATGTCTGAATATAATCATAAAATTGTTACTGATACATTTTTTTGAAGTCATGACCTACTAAAATAAAAGTCTTAAATAAATGGTAAATACCATCGAATATTCATTGAAAAAATTAATACAAAATATATTTTTGATGTATTAGATAATATTTGATGATGAATTTACCAAATTCTTAAGATTTTTTTTTTT
>QKYT01000273.1:42730-67042 GCA_003550305.1 Glomus cerebriforme | reverse complement strand
ATTTTTATGAATAAAGATTCATTTAAAAGAGAAAAAAGTTCTACACGTTATTTTTTAATTTATATAAATGATTTTATTATATTTTAATTACATATTATTATATTAAATTTATAAAAATTTTTATAGATAACTTAAAAACTTTTAAATCACATGATATATATAAATGTCCAAATAAATGTCTGGGACATTAAAGATGTTGGACATGGACAGGGACTGTCCGATCCTGAACGTCCAATGTTCATGTTCAAGTCCAATGACAATACTGCACTCATGGGTGTATCATATTATCAACTCGATACAATTGTATGGTCTAGTAAATGGTTATACTACAAAAACATATGAAAGTCTTCACAAATATTTTGTGAAAATACCCTATCAGATTAGCAATAAAAAAATATCAAAACTCAGATTTTACAAACCGTAAGTGTTTGAAAATTTTATTTATTATTTAAATTTGTTATTAAGATAGAATAATTAATTATTAGATAAAATGTTAAGCAATATTTACTAGAATTTCTTAATGATTAGTGAATTCAGCAAAAATACCTCGCGTTTGTAAATTTTCTGCAAAGCACTTTGGATTTTCTTTACTTAATGCAGCTGCATTTTTTAATGAAAATAATGATAGTGTAGATAATAAAATGCATACTGGATTCAGTAAATTTTTGCATTGTTTGGATATATATTTAGATTTACTTAACGAGTTCACAATTGTTGAAGAAATCTAAATAAACATGTATGGATCAACTATATTAAAAAATGGTGTCATAATATGTGCTATTAGCAATTATCATAGTAGAGCATATTTAGCAACATAGCTATTTCAATGGATTCTGAAGAATCAAATGATTATGTATCAAACAAAGAAATTTGTTATAGACAGGTAATTTATTAATTTGTAATAATAATATATTTACAAAAGTAATAATAATATTTATTATTGTAGATATTAGAGGTATGCCAGAAATCAGCTGATATTTCTCAATTAGTAGCCTTGACCCCTACCCCACCTGATTGAAATCTGATTGGCTAAAAAAAATTATTATTATTTTTTTTTTTAACCCTCGAGCACATATTGCAATTTTATTAATGATTATTCAAGAATACACCATTAGCACACTATTGTAATACAATAATACATATTACTTTTATTTGATTAAAGTCATCATATCCGCCAAAGGGTACGCACTTTCTCTATTGCAGGTGAAAAAATGAATGAGGAAGTTTCCTTCCTCAACATTAATCCTTAGACATCTATACGTGCCTGCAGTCTTGGAGAGAAGCAGATGGCCCGACAAAGTTACTTCATACCTACCGGTGAAGCAAGGTGAAGAAGAAACCGCTATTCCAAACTGTATGATACAATCCCATATATATCCAGTCTGAGAAGTCTCGCCTTACCCATTAAGAACAGAGTATTTAGAAGAATACCTTTGTCTTGCAGTAAAAACTACCACTCTTGTTAATGGAAATTTATATACTTTTTTTAACACTATTTTCTCTAATCTACTAACTCCCTTCCTATCCAACCCTATACATACTTCCTCTCCTAATGATTCCAATCCTAGGCCTCCGATACTATTCACCTATCTTCCATCATCCCAGAACAAAATTATCTATGTCCTACCCTTCCTACCCAATAATCCTTCAGGTTACCTAAATCTCCCCTCAAAACAGGTGTGGGTCTTCAAATCAGCTTGAAATATTGATAACTTTCTAAAGGTCAGATGCTGATACCAGCCCTCAGAAGAACTTCAATAGTAAAAATGGTAGGCTTTCCAATGGCTTCTGGAACTTAGTTACAGACATACTTTGGTATTCCAAAATTGCTCATGATAACCGAATCTCTGCTCCTATGCTTTATAGGCAATTCCTTCACATTTTGATCTAGCGGCCCTATAAAATTGATTACACGTATTCAGCATAAAGCTAGTACTGACAACGCAAGTAATAATATCAGCAAATGAGGTAGGAAAAACATAGGTGGGAACCTGATGACTACTGTCCGTGATTTTAAACCCTGACGAAGTTTTCAGTATACAAAAATAAGAAAGGAGTGAGCAGATAAAATTTTCTTCAACTATCCAATCAAATTCTACACCTTAAGGGCACACAAAAAGGATCACCATCCATAAAACTAAACTAAAGGAAATGTAACAACAATGGGAACTAAAAAAAATTTTATTATTAAATATTATATATTATATATAATAATTAGTATTATACAATTATTTTAGCTTCTAGTGATTCAATTTGAACAAACTTTTTTTTATTTTGTAGAGATAGATTTGTAGAGCTAAATAAGAGCTATAAATTAAAAAAAAAGTTTATTAAAATTGGATCACTAGAAGTCAAGATAATTGCATTATAATTATTATATATAAAATGATTAAATTACTTATATCTATATTTAGATATATGTCGGCAGATTTGAGGTAAAGCGTAAGGGTCACCCATGCTAAGGGAAATTTGTTTCAATTTCCACCTTTACAAACTAAAAATCTGGCACAACAAGTTACACTTTTCTGTTAGAGGGTGTACTCGTAATTTATAGAATATATTCGTCTTTTTTTGATACCATATATAATAAATACGATTAACTTGTCTTAAAAAAAAATATATATATATATTTAGATATATGAATGTCACGTGATATATATGGATCTGATTTGAAGCTTGATCCCCCCACCCCCTTTCAAATCAGCTGATTTCTGGTATACCTCTTATTGTTAGCAGAAGTACTAATGGACCCTCTGTTAAATCTCACATTAATTTAATGGTACGATTTCAAATCAAAAAAAAATCTATATTTATATAGATATTCTCACTTAAAATTAGTAAAAATGTATAACTTTGTTGTTATAGAGTCTATACATGGTGTTGTACATATAGTATCCTGTTTTGATAAAAAAAATGAATATTTTGTAAATAAATATATTTTTTACATAATATGTAATGATCAAATAATAATTAGCAACAATATTGACTGTATTATATAATTAATTAACAAATCCTTCATTTTAATAAAAAAATAACTTTTACTGAAAAGTGAAAACATAAATTTACAAAATACTTTAATAATTAATACATTCAGTGAATGTAAAGTTTATAAGTTACTAATTTATTTGATTGTATAAAGATTTGTTTGCATGAACAAAAAATTTGTAAATTTTTATTAAAAAGAATATATATCAAGCATTTAAATATGCATTTCACTTGAAATTGAAAAAAAACATATCTTTATTTGTTTTAAATTGAATGAATAGGATATTCTAAATTGTAGGCTTTAAGCTCATTTTTAATTTTGATATTTGAATAATTTCGCTACTAGATCAGAAAGTATTGGTAACAAATTTCATAACAGATAAAAAAATTAAATTTAGCAACATTTAAAAATATATATATGAAAAAAAAATTTCTTTACTTACAGATTCAAATACATTAGTTTTTTTTGGCGAAAAATTCTGATGTATCATCATCTCTTAACTTTTGCTAGTCATTGATTAATTTTAAATAATTAGTTAATAAAATAAAAGTCATTATTACAATTTTTAAGTGCAAAATTATGAAATTTACTATAAAATAATCTATTTTATTCTTTATTATACCTTTATTGGTGCTTATTATTTTTAGACTTTAGATCTAGTAATATTGCAAAAGTAGCTGCTACAAATACTATATGTAAGGAGAGTGGCATTTCACTGGCAAATACTTTTTCAAGTATTTGTATAAAGGTGAATCTTTTCTTTTTATTAAAAAGGTTATTATAACATTCAGCGACTTTTGGATTGGCTTTTCATGCTATTATCTTTTTTGCAGTAGAATTGGTATTAATTGGTAATAAAGCATTTGCTTCGAAATAAGCAAATAGAACTTCTTTGGCCTTGCTTGACAAAAAACCACATAAAGATTATTGTTTTGCAAGTAGCTTTTGTTAAAAAAAAATTTTTTATTATTAATTAGTTTTTAAAATATAATTATTAAATCTTAAAATAAAAGTTACCTCTTGTTATATTTTTTCATTATATAGATTTACCCATCGCACCTTACTAATATTGTTATAAAATTCTTGATAATGCAGTTTGAAATATTCTTCTGTTGACTCTTACAATTCATCTTTGCTTAGATATATATTGAGATTAAATGTAATTTTTGCAACTTCTTTTACCATAAGCTAAAAAAAATAAATATAATTTAAATTTAAGTAAATAACATATACATTACCCATCAAGTCACTAAAGTTAAACATTTTAAAAGTACTAACCTTTATGAATATGTCATTTATAACATTATTATGTTCAATTCTCTCTTCCAAACTTTTGATTCTAGAACATAAGAATTCCAAACATTGATTAGACTTTTTGTTTTCTTCAATAAATTTTCGTGAAATTTATTATTTTGTTGTATCAAAAAATTGATTTTCTTATTGAGAATTTCCAATTGTTCTAATAAATTAAATTATATTTTATTTTATATTATTATAATTTAAAAACTTTAATATTCAAATATTTGCAAACCTTTGTTACTTGTATTACTCATGCTGCTGGTGGTGATACTTTCAACATTTCTACGTTTATTTGATCCTTCATCTGCTGACAAAATTTTATGAACTTTTTCTCTGAATTCAGCCATTATTTTGCAATTAATATGGTAAAAAAAAAATATTTTTAAATTTGTAGTGAACTAAATATAAAATGTTATAAATATAAGAAATATTTGAATATTTTCCTAATAAAAAAAAATATGAAAAAAAGTTTTAGTATTTATATGTAAAAATATGCATTAATTTAATGTGAATTATTATAAATATATATACGTACGTAGATATAAAAAAAATTATGTATTTATTCATAATCAAAAATTATTAAAATGTAATTACATGAATATAAAGAAAAATTATGTTTAAAAAAAGTATTAATCATAATCGAAAGTTATTAATAAATGTAACATATCCGCTAATTTTTGAAATTGAACCTAAATTTAACTCCCTAAATTATAACAAATGTAATCAATATTACACTGTTCAACTTAGTGATGCATAAAGATCTCATGATTAATTTAGCGAACTTACCCTTAAAACAACTCAAACAACTTATAAAAACACATGTCAAATCGATGAGTACAACCAAAAACTGATGGATTTTATTATTAGAAAACTAGTAGAAGGCATTTTACATTTCATGATCTCAAGTATTTGTGATTTTTTTCACAGCAACGAAGGTTTTTTTATTAATATGTCAAGTATTAAGTCAAGTGGTTTAAATAATATAATTATTGGAGATAGAAAAATAATTAGTGAATGCTTTTTAATTTCTTAAATAATAATATAATTAAATTTTTGGTCACCATAGTATATTATTTCAGGTGAAGCATCCTTTATTATAAATTTTTATATTAAAGAATATTTAATATCAGATATCACATTATAATATATTTGATAGTGATAGTAATTAGTAATGAAATTATTAGCAATATATTATTTTTTTTACACGTAGACAGCATAGTTGTGCTTTAAAAAATATTTTTTATCTTATTTTTTTTGGTAATACAAAATTTCTATTGGTATAATTACATTATGAGTTGTGTGACTATCAGTCAAATAAGTATCTGACAAACCCCCTGAAATGATAAATAAATTTGGGTTTCTAAATTTAAGTATACATTTCAGCTCATATGATTATGTAGATATAGAAAAAAAATTAAAAAAGTATTAATCATAATTGAAAGTTATTAATAAATGTAATTACGTGGATATAGAAAAAATTAAAAAAAAATTAATTATAATCGAAAGTTATTAATAAATGTAATTACGTGGATATAAAAAAAAAATTATGGTTAAAAATTATTTTATTTATTATAAATGTATATATGTAAAAATAAAAATGTAAATATTCAGAAAAGAAGTCTAAAATTCACAAAATATTAAATATTAATTATATTATCCAAGTTATTAACTATATAAAAATCAATGTAAAATATACATATGTGGATACAAGACTTGAAAAATCATATTATTTTATTATTATGTACATATGTAAATATTTTACCATTCTCACAGTTTTTTTCGTTTATATTAACTTTCTTCTATTTACTGTTTTTTCTTCTTTCGCTCCTTTCACATCACTTTAAAACTCCTTTCTGCTTCTTATTTATAATGGTTATCAACATGTAATTATGTATTATTTTATTTATATATATTTGGCTAAAATCATCTAGATATAATTATAATTATATCACTGCCTTAAGTATTTTTATTGTAATATCATGTAAATACTACAGATCATTTTATTTATATATATTTGGTTAAAATCACTAAATATAATTATAACTGTATTACTGCCTCAAGTATTTTAACTGTAATATCGTGTAAATCTTACGAACTGTAAACTTACAAAATATTTTGACTATAAGATTGTATAAATTTTACAGAATCGTAAACCTATGAAATATTTTGATCATAAGATTGTATAAATCTTACAAACTATAAACCTACAAAGTATTTTGATCATAATATCACGTAAATCTTACAGAATCGTAAACTTATGAAGATTTTTAAAAGTTTTCAGAATATTATGGCATTAACTTTTATAAACTTATAAAATTGTAAATTTTCACAATTTTTTACATTAAAAAATTTCCTGATGTGATAGTACCTATAGGAATATCACATGTATTTTAATTGGGATCATATAGCATTTGTCACGGATATATCACAGGTATTTTAATTAGATTCATAGCATTTGTTGCAAGTATGTCACGGGTATATCACGGGTATATCATGTGTATTTTAATTAGATTTATAGTGGTAAGAATTTAGATTTTAAAAATGATCAGGTTAATTTAGTTAGATTTTTTTTCAATTTAGATATTATAGTAATTTGTTGTATCATTTGATAAAAGTAAGATGACTAATTTAATGAAGACAAAAATAGGGCAAAAGTGGAGATTCTGGAACAAATTTTCTTTTTAATCTCCATACATCTCTAGGAGTAATAATGAGTTTTAGACACATTTTTTGATTTTGAATATTTTGGACAAGATTTTGGATATAAGAAAAAGTATCCAAAACCTGTCTAAAACTGTCCAAAACTTGTCTAAAATTATTTAAAATTATCTAATTGCCCAACATGCCTAGGAGCCTTGTACAGATAGTTACATGAAAATGCATAGATAATAATATAGAAAATACATAATTAATGATATAGAAAATTACGTAAAAATGTATAGATAACCTCTATTTTGCTCTAAGAGCTTATTTTCTAAAACAAAAGTCTTTCCAAAAATATGGTTTCATCTTCAAAGTCTTTTCAAAAATATGGGTACATCACCAAAGTTTTTTCAAAAATATGGGTATACCCCCAAAGTGTTTCCAAAAATATAGGTATATTCTTAAAGTTTTTACATGACCTTTATTTTACTCTAGAAGTCTTTTTTCTAGAACAAAAGTCTTATCAAAAATTTAAGTGTACTCCTCAAAGTTTTACTAAAAATATGTATTCTTATATCATATAACAATTGTGAAGACTTTTCATACTTCCAACTAATAGAAATGGAATCTTATATATGATATTCTTAATGGTAATATATGATCTAGAAGTCATAGTCTTCATTTTGAAAGATTTTTTTCATTTATTTGTTTAATTAATCTGATCATTTGTTTAACTAACCTAATCACTTGCTTGACTAATCTGATCACTTGTTTGACTAAACTGATCACTTGCTTAACTAGTCTAATCACTTGTTTGACTTGCTTATATAACTTGCACAACTTGCAAACTTGCTTGCATAATTTGCTTATATAACTTGTAAACTTGCTTACATAACTTGCATAACTTGCAAACTTACTTACTTATTACATTTTTTACAAAAAAAAATCTATGTAAAGTTAAAAAAAATCCTATATAAAGTTAAAAAATCCATACACAGTTCACACAAAACCCATATATAGTTATTTCTTGTCTAGTTTCTGAAAAAAAATGAAGATTATAACTTCTAGGTTATATACTACTATCAAGAATATCATGTGTAAAATCCTATTTCTATTGGTTAAAAATGTGAAAAGTCTTCACAATTGTCATATAATATAAAAATACATATTTTTGGTAAGATTTTGAAGAATACGCTTAAATTTTTGGTAAGACTTTTGTTTTAGAAAAAAGACTTCTAAAGTAAAATAGAGGTTATGTAAAGATTTTAGGGTATACCTATATTTTTGGAAAGATTTTGGAAGTGTACTCATATTTTTGAAAAGACTTTGAGAATATACCCATACTTTTGGGAAGACTTTAAAGATAAACCCATATTTTTAAAGAGACTTTTGTCCTAAAAAATAAGCTCCTGAGACAAAATAGAGATCATCTATATATTTTCACATGATTTTCTATATTGTTAACTATGTATTTTCTATATTGTTATCTATGCATTTTTACGTAACTATCTGTACAAGACTTCTAAGGACATATGGAGGCTAAAAAAAAGATTTATCCCAGAACTCTTACTTTTGCCTTACTATAAATTTGAAAAATAAACTAACTAATTCAATATATCAAATACAAATATGATTTTTTTAATTTTGAAGCCATTTAAAGATATAGTTTTTTTTGAATTTTCTATCAAATTCATCAAATTCAAATATTTTTTATTAAAATTTTCTTTGAGAAACTATTAATATGTAAAAAAAAAGATCAATTACAAATGTTAATTAATAAATGAAAAAAGGCAAATGCATATTATCATTCTCTTGAACTAAGAGAAAAAAACTTTTTTGAAAAGAGTTTGCAAGTAAAATTAATTTGAGATTTAGTATGAGATATTTAGGAAGCACTATTAGTGAAAAATTTCAAGGTCTAGTATGAGACTTTAATATAAATTAACTTTTATAACTTATTATCTCTCAACTATAAATAATTAATCTTAACTATTATTTTATTAGTTAATGGATAATTACGTGAAAGAAAAAAGAGGAAGAATTATAAGGCTTAGTAAGAGGTATTATGAAGAGTTTTTAAGCATATCTTAAAAGAAGCTAGGTAAATATTATTGATTTTACTGTTTGAATCTTAGTTATGGAATGTAACTTCTTATATAATATTTTTAATGTCTGATTATGTTAGAATTTATGAGAAGAATGTGGTGATAAGGATGGCAAGTAATGATGCAGCGGAAATACTTGTATTATTAAGTAAAATGGGAGAAAGTGCAAATATAAAATTAAGGGTTACAGTAACTGTAATTAAAGAAAATGAGAAGGATAAGAAAGATTATGGAATGGAATAAGAGATGTAGTAATGCATAATAATCATCTATTGTTCAATCAATAAAGTCATTATTTTGAAATTTTTGATTCATACTTTAAAAAAAATAAATTTATATAATTATTTTTTGTAACACATTAAAAATAATAAAAATCATGTGATAAAACAATAAAAGGTAAAAATCATGTGGATGATAGTCATCTCATGTGATTTTTACTCCAGATGCAAGTTAGCAATACTTCTAATAAAAATGTAAAAATTTAAGTTATATGATTTAATTTATTAAATTCTATAAATTAATAATCATAATTTATAAATTATAATTACTAAATTTATAATTTGATATCAGAGTATACTAATATCTAAGGAGATCTTGCTTTCAGTCCTCACTTTGAGCACTCATGCTACGTAAGTGTGACGCGTTGGAATTTTCCATTTAGTTGGAGGTTTTACTTCTGTTCTATTTTTCTTTATGTATTATTTACCGGGCATTGTCCATTGATAAACCTAATAAAGAACATGATACAGCGCGTCTTCAAAAAAAAAAAAAATTTATAATTTGATGATCATTATATTTTATAATTTATGAAAATCTTAAAATATATAATGGTGTTTTAAAAGTAAACTTAAACTAACAAAAAAAGAACAAATTAGTAATTTTAATATTAGTGATAATAATAATAATAAAGATAATAAAAATGATAATGATAATGAAAATAATAATTCTAATAATGATAGTATAATTAGATTTAAATTAAATATAATTAATTTAGATGAAGAATAAATAAAATAAAGTTTATTTTAAATTTTCAATAAATTACAATGTATTATTTATATATTACTTAAAATTTTATAAAAAACTAAAAAATTATAAAATACTTTCTTGTAAATATTAATATTGATAATTCTAAAAGAATTTAATATATAAATATTTTAATTTTAGTTTATAATTAATCCATATAAACTTAATTTATTAGTTCTTATAACATAAAAATTTTGAGAATAATCTGGCAACCTGATTTTTTAATTTTTTTTTCAAAAAATTTTACATGTAAAATTCATATAAAATTTTTTTGTAATTTTTTAGAAAATTGTATTTAATATAATATAATATATAAAAATTTTTTTAAAATTTAACAAAGATGAGTTATAAAAACTAATTTTATTACTTTATATCATCTTATCTATATATTAAATATACTAATTTTTTAAAATTAAAAAATTTATATATTGGATTAATTTTACATTCACCTCCAATGAATTTCACCAGAGGTGAATTTCACCATGATTTACATTATGCATAAATTTTAAAAATAATTAATTAGNNNGTGAATTTTANCTATTTATGTTAACCATTTTTGGTTAATAATTTTTACCTGGTTTGATTGTTTTTTTCTTTCTCTTTTTCATATTTTTTTTGTTTCTTTCTTTTTATTATTTTGTAGATAATAGTAGTATTATGCTATTGTTTTTTAATGTCTTAATNTCTTGTAAGTAATAGTGGTTTGTAATAGTTGTATTCTTTGNTTTTTCCATNTAGTNNCATTTTTTCATTTTTAACTCTTGACATTTTAACTAACCTTAACAATTTTAAACTCCGACATTTTAAACTCTGACGCAAACTCTGACTCTATAATTTTAAATTCTGACATTTCAAACTCTGACGTGAACTCTAACTATAATTTCAAATTCTGACATTTCAAACTCTGACGTGAACTCTGACTCTATAATTTCAAACTCTGACATTTCAAACTCTGACGCGAACTCTGCCTTTAAATAATTTCAAACTCTGACATTTCAAATTCTGATGCGACTCTGACTTTTTAATAATTTCAAACTCTGATGTTTTAAATTCTGATGTGAACTCTGACTTTTAATAATTTCAAACTCTGACGTTTTAAACTCTGACATGAACTCTGATTTTTAATTATTTCAAACTCTGACATTTTAAACTCTGACACGACTCTGACTTTTTTTAATAATTTCAGACTCCGACATTTCAAACTCCGATGCAAACTCTGACTTTTAATATTTCAAACTCTGACATTTCAAACTCCAACGCGAATTCTGACTTTAAATAATTTCAAACTCTGACATTTCAAACTCTGATGCAAACTCTGATTTTTAATAATTTCAAACTCTGACATTTCAAACTCTGACACTTAAATTTAAACTCTGATATTTCAAACTCTGATTATAATTTAAACTTCAATGTAGTAAGTGTTATATTACTAATTAAATACTAGAAGTTTTATTTTTTTCCATCATTTTAATTATATTAATTATTTTTATTGGTAGTTTAATAGATAATTGCAAATGCTGATGTTTTTTACTTTTCTCTTTTTTTTATTATTATTTGTAAATAATTGTTTTTTTTTCTGTTTTATACCATTTATTAAAAAAATAAAAAAAAAAGCATTTTTATAATAAAATCTTATATATAATTTCATAAAATTATCAAAATTTTTTTGATAAATTAATAAATATAAAATTATATAATAAAAATCATATGATGTGGTAAAATTCACCTCCGGTGAGCGTTAAGATAATCTAGTTATTTACAAATTTATTATAATTAAAATAAATACTTTATATAAAGAATATTAATTTAAAGTATACTTTAGATAATATTATATAGTATAAATATTAAAATTAGCAAATTAAAAAGATAAATAATAATATAATAATACTAAAAATAATATAATTGGCAAAAATAATATTAAAAATTTAATATATTATATAGTTATTATAGTAATTTATTATGAAATCTGTTGCAAATATTTGTTATTTTAGTAAAAATTATTTAATATTATCAACATTATCTTTATTATTTAAAGGGTTTATTATATAAATTTTGGTATTATAACATAATTATTTGCAGTTTATTTAGTTTGCAACATTTTAGCTATTTTTTAAAATAATTTTTTTCTAAATTTATATAGTAATTTTTTATTAATTATATACAAATCAGGTTTTGGAAATCTTTTATAAGTTTTAAGAACTTTTTTTACTTTAAAAGTAATATTTTAATCATAAAGTTTGTATGTAGTTTTTATTTTCATTAAAGATTTATTAAAAATGAAATATTGATAAGTTTATTAAAAAAATTTGAAAAGATTTTAAAAAAAGAAAAAATAAAGTTTGAAAAAAAATTATAAAAAGAAAGAAGGTAAAGTTTAAAAAGTTTAAGTATTATATTATTTATAAGTTTTTGATTTAAAATTACTTTAGTTTAAATCAATCAATATATGGATTAAAATTAGTTAAATTTATTATATGTTAACTAGTTTTTGAATTTTCAAAAATAAAGGAATTATTTATTGCTATATATTTATATTCTTTTAAAAAAATAGGTGATTAAAATAATTAATTTGAAATGGCCTAATAAATAAATAAAAAAAATAAGTTAGATTTATTTAAATTAACTGTATAAATAAATGCTTTAAAGTTGTGTAATCTAATCACGTTACGTTACACAAATTCCAAAAAAGGCAATTTTATTTCCTACGAAAATCGGATCAAATGGTCGTACAAGGTTACATAAAATTCCGAAAAAGGAAATTGATATGCATATACATAATTCTGGCCGGAATTAAAAATTATAAATAAAATTTTAAAACCCATTAGTTAAAAAAATTTAGCGTATAATATTTCTAAATTGTAAAATATATTCAAATTTTACGAATATGTAATTATTCTCTTCGCGTCATTACAACAATGTTTTTAATCGGTAAAAATTCTGCATATTAACAAGCAAATATTAACTTTATATGTAATACTATTCTTAGATACCTAAAACAATGTCCGATTTTGATACACAAACATTGTTCAAAAAACGCATGACCTCTAAATTTAGGTTTTTTTTGGAAATCCCGAAACATTTGTAATTGAATTTGTTTCAATAAATCTGTTATATAATTGTGTGACGTTCCACACTTGGGATTTAAATAAGTATCATAATATTATTCCATTTTTCGAATTCTTAGTATTGTTCGCATAAATTATATTGTGTGTGTGTAATCTTTATTGACTTTTTTTGGAATTAATTTTAACATAAATATACTCAAGCTTTGAATCCTTTTATTAAAATCGTTTTTTCTCTCGTTTAACTGCCCAACAACTTTGACTTTCGTTGATAACTCTAGTTAAAAGATTTTAGATAAATCAAAATGAACTTTATTCAGCTTCAAGCATATGCTGGATTTTGGACGGGTGCAGTTGTGATGGTGAGTTATAATTTAAATTTAATATTATATACGAATAATTAAATATCTAATGAGATTTTCATTGATTTTAAACAGATAAGTTTACATAATATGTTTCTATCATTCTTTTTATATAAAACTCGCCAAACCAAAGTTTCGAATATCATTAAAATAATTTTCAATTCAGCCAATGCTTTACGTTTTACTGCTGTGTGGGGTACTTATATGACACCAAAAGTAGCTACGCTGCTTCAATGCACATCTCTTCAATATATAGCAGCAATTGGAAGTGTTCTTACAAGAGTATCATTAACGGCTTTCTTATTATGGCGGTTAAAGCAAGTACATAATGGTAAAATAGATAGTTGGATTGGCACTACATTATTCATAATCAGATCTGGGTTAGGAGTAAGTAAATAATTTTAAGTTGTTATCCTTTTTTTTTTTTTTACTGAAACAAAGACAATTAATTTATTTTATTTAAAGATCGCACAACTCGGGTTTCAACGACCATCTACATTGTATGTTCCTGAACAAGATATAGTAATTTGTAATCCTGTTGAAATTACTACAGAGTATTATGTATTAGCTTCAAATGCTATCGAATTTATTATTGATGTCTACGTAACCATCCGTTTAGTTCAAATACTGCGTAATGCTAATCGTAATGCTGCTTCAATATCTTCAAATATGACACGTAGAAGCAGGCGAACTTTATTCACAGCCGTTATGTACTGGAATTTTTTGCGTTTGTTCGTGGCTTTCCTTTTTCATTTGATACCATTAATCTTTATTTTTTACCAAACTCAAGAAGATTCCATACAAATCACATTAAAAGATATTGTCAACATACTTTTATCCTATGTAATTACTGTTGACGCTGAAATTGTGCGAGTCATTGAGGGTAAAGATACAAAGAAAAGCGGCGGCTCGGCAGGAACCGAGAAATCGTTTAGCATGTCTCAAAGTCCTCGCACACCACGCGCACCGCCACATTATAGTGGTTATTCGTCCAATGATCTTCCTAAATATTCATCACATACTCAATCTACTGGACAAGAAAATTACAGCCAGCTTGATGAAGATAAAGTGGTAGTTGTGTCAATGAAAAGATTGTCATTCTTTGAGTGGGCTAACTTTGTGGTAGGAAAACGGCTTCGCAGAAACAATGAAGAACAATATGATGATGATAAAACAGAAGAAATAATTGATGGACCTTCAAAATCTGCTAACGAAGATTTAGAGAAAGGTTTTCCACAGGATCGAAGAAATAGTAATGTTAGTGGTACAACGTCAGTGTCAACACTTGACGAAAGTTCGGAAATTGTTATTCGTTAATTTACAAATTTCATGCAAACAATCATTTAAAAATTGTTATTCATGTATTATCTCATCTTCATTTTATTGTATTTTATCATTTTCCCACTTCTATTAATTATACGCATTCAAAAATTATTCGTTTCCTGCATTTGTAGCTATAATTAGTTTACATTTTATGATTTAATAATTTAACATGTGCCGACTAAATATACTTTTTTAAAAAAAAAATTGTAAAATAAAATAATTACTAAGAAAAATTAAAAATTGGAGTTTTCATTTTGTTATAATGCCAGCCAAAATCGTCATAATTCGGATCAGGACGAAGTAGTATTATGCTTACCAGTGGCAGAATTATATAATTTCTAGTCAACCTCCTACCAAGTAGGTGATATTTTTTGAGTTAACCTATAATTAACTAATTATCCGGAATAATAAGTTTTATAATTTTCAAATTTATTACTAATTGATTGGATTAAGTGAAAAGTATATTTGACATAACAATCTAAAGAAATAAGATAAAAGGTTAAATAACCCTCTAAAAATAAATTAACTAATTTGCCAGAATAATTTTATCTTTAGTTTTCACTTTTCTATAAACTTATTTAAATTTATTAGTCCAGAGCATAGCGAAGGACTATATAATTCTATGCATATTGACTCAAAAAATGTCTGAATTCCCCCTCCTGTAAAATAATAAAGCAATGTTTATTTCTAATATATATATAATTATCGTTTAAAAAAAATATATATATATATATAATTTTGTGATATAAAAAATTATCATTATATAGATATACTGCTAAATAAAAAATAATTTTGGCAAAAAAAAAAAATTTATATACTGATACACCTAAATACATAAATATACCACTAAATAAATATACCACAAATGTATTACCAATAAAATTTACACTAAAAATAAAAAATATTAAATTTTTAAAATGTTCTTTCATATCATAGAAAGTAATCACTCTTCTTTGGCTTTTCTTTCATGTAATCTTTTACAAGTCTGAATCCTTTGAAGTCTTTTGAAGGTAAACTGCTTAAAATAAATGTCATTGAGCAAATGAACTCTTGAAACTGCAATAAACAACAGACTGGCAGCAAATTCCTTGCTTCCAAGATCAATTTTAGTCTTTACCAAAGTGAGCCCTTGGCTTTTATGCATTATGATTGCTCACGTGAGACAAATAGGAATCTGAAATCAAGAACATATTGTCCCATTTTTACTTTCTCATGTGCATTTAATAGAAATGATCAATATTACTTTGTTTTCTTCTGGTATTATAATACCAGGACTTTTATAAAGATCAAATTTTATGAAAACTGCTACTGAAAGTAAAGGTAGTCCATTTTTTATGAATATAATATCATGTATAAACCCATTGACTAAATCTTTTTTGATCTATAAATTAGCAGTCAGCATAATACATACATCTTTAGCTAGTAATAACTGTGTTTTAGGACCTTTGCAATATTTGAGTTGTTTTTTTTTACCTTACAACCTCCAGTATGAACTGCTAAAATTTTAATTACTGGTTTATTTAAGGATCTGAGCATATTAATATTGACTTTATTTATATCAATCCAAGCTGTAAGAATAAATATGATATCTAAAAATCTATTATGTTTTATATTATTTAATTTCTCTTCAAATTGGATATTAAATTTTTTCTAATCATCTAGGTTGTAATCTCTATCTCTTAATCTTAAAAGAATCTCTTTAAAGATCTGTTGCTTTTTTAAATCACCTGATTGGTGTTAAATCACTTTAAGTTTATATACTTTCCAAAAATTATTATATGATGCTATATCATTGTTGAAATTTAAATTGTACAAAACATTCAGTATTAGCATATATAGAAAGATCTAAAACTGGTAGAAGCTGATTATAGGATTGCTTGTTTAAACTCTTCTAAAATCCTATGCTTAGTTTCACCAAATTTTTACTATAGTTTTATTATAATTTTACAAAATTTCATTAGTTTCACCATTTATAATAAGTTTTAATAGATTTTATCTTTTATCAAGTTTTGCTAACTTTTAATAAGACTTTAATATAGTTTTAACAAATTACTATATTTTATTATTTTGCCTATTTGCTAAACTCTTTACTTTTATCAAGTAATTTTAGCTAACTGAAATTTTCAAATAGTATCAGCCAAAAGGTTTATACATTATTCTTATTTTAGGAAAGGTTTTTTTTAATCTTTTATCAATTAAAATAAGTATTCTCCTTCCTACCATACTTTTTTTATTTATAATGAGATAAATTATATTTTTTAATCTTTCTTGTAATTGCTTAAGTCTGTTATTATTTAAATTTAACCATTTATTATTAATTATCAGTATCAATAAAGTTGAATATATTATCACTCTATTGATATTAAAAGTAGCAATTCTGATAAATATGATCATTTTTACTGGTATTTCAGTTCTACTTTCTTCCATTATATTCAGTCTCTTTTGTATTATTCTTATAAAATATAATTTTCCTGTACCTACTATTTCTATAATTATTATTCTTAATAGTTTAACTGAATTACCCATAAGTATACTATTGTAATGTGATTCTATACAATTGAAAACTGATTTTTACTTTTCATTTAGACTTTTATAATTAATTGAATTATCAACTTTTTCTATATTATTTGTATTATTATTTAAAGCTTTATTAACAAAGTTATGTTTTTTCTTTATGTCATCAGTAAGGATGACGTCGCAATACTCTAATTGCAGATTAATTGCGATTTGTGATATTGCGGAACATTGCAGATTTTGAAATCTAAATATCTGCAATTCCGTAATTCGCAATAATCTGTAATTCGCAATTAATCTGTAATGTTATAATTAATCTGCAATATCTTAATTAGTCTGCAATATCATAATTATCATAACATGCATAATTCATAAATACATTATACTTTATACATCATGATTCACGTATTACAAGATAATCTCTATGTATAATGTATCATAAGATTATATATTACTATATAAAGAAGTTCTATCATCCTTTATGTATTTTTTTTCTCTCTCAAGTCTTCTATCATCCTTTGTGTATTTTTTTTCTCTCTCAAGTCTCAAGTCTCAATAATGTCTATAGAAACTAATAAAAATGGTTGTCCGTTATCAGAAGTTTAGGATGATTATATGATAAAGGATGCTCAAACAACAAGAAGCATTATTCCACAACTTATAGCTACTGTTACACTAATTGGAAATATGAAAAACTGTATGTGTTGCATGAACACTTGGCTAATTATTGCAAAAAATGTCCCCAAGATGTTTTTACGTTTTTTGCAAGAATCATTGGAAAAAAAGGGAAAGGAAATACATACGAAGAAGAAAGTACAAGTGATATAGATGAACCACAAAAAAAAATAAAAATGAAATAATGAACAGTTATCTATCCAAAATTTTTATAAGAATAACAAATTGGAAAAAGGGTATTCTGATAAAATAGATCATTCTGTAATAAAAGCTTTTGTAATGTGTAATGTTCTCTTTAGTGTGATCGAAATCTATGATTTATTGATATGCTCAAAACTCTTCAGCCAGGATATAATCCTTTAACTCAGTAAGTTTTAAGTAGAACATTATTGGAAGCTGAATTATCTTGTGTAAATTTATGAGTTTATAATAAATTAAGTAAAAAATCTAATTGCACAATTGGTAAGATTAATTGACTGTCTTGATTTTTTCTGCATTAAGAGTTTATGACATTAACATTTGATTTGTTTACTATTGCATTATGTTACAATTAGTATTAGATGGTTAGACAGACCTATGTAACAATAATATATGGGTATTTATGCTTATTATGAGTCAAAAGAAGAAATATTTTTTGAAACTTAAGAATCTTTTAGATAAAAGGCATACAGCAGAATGTATATCTAATGCTATTGAAGAAGTTATTGTTAGAATTGGAATTGATAAATTTGCTGCCATAATATCTGATAATGGCGCCAATGTTGCTGCTGCACGTAGAATTATTTCGCAAAAATACCCAAGTATTCTTAATATAAGATATATCGCACACTGTATTAACTTAATCAATTCTGACATTATCAAAATTAATCAGGTGAACAAGCTGGTTAGATAAGCAAATATTATAACAAAATTTTTTAAAAATTCTACTATAGGCATGACGTTACTCAAAGATGCTATCAAATTAAAAAATACTCAAAAGGGAGGCCTGAAAGTATATGTCAAAACTAGATTGATTATGGTATACAAATGCATAAGTTCAATTTGGCGTCTTAAGAATGCATTGCAACATATATTTTTTTAAATTTATCAAATCAATATGCTTAGGATAATGTAAATAAATTAAATACTAATTTAAAATATTTTTTTTCTCAATTAGATTGTTGATAATCATGAAGACCAGATTTCAAGTGAGTCCGTAAAGTCCATCTTAAAGAAATAGAGATTTTTTGATGATGTTCGTACATTATCAAATAACTTAAAGCTGATTAAAGATGCCATTTTGGCATTGGAAAGAAGAAATACAACATTAGCAGATTGCTTTTTATAACTTCTTAAAATCATGGCATATTTCAAATAAATGTTAGTTGAAGATTATCAAAAGCTAAGGAACTCGTGCATTAGAATTTTTAACAGAAGGTAATATCTAAAAATTTAAAATTTAAATTTCTACTAAATAATTTTTAAAGGTTAAAAAAAGCTTATTTCAATAGATATGCTGAATTTGATGATGATATTTACTTATTAGCATTTTTCCTTCACTCTCAATATAAAGGTAAGGTGTAAATAATTATTTAATAAAAAATAAGATTAAATATTAAATAAAATTGTATTATTAGGATGTGGGATTTGTAATGATCAATTCAATCATATTTAAAGTTCAGTGCTCAGAATATGGAAGAAGTTTGGGCATAAGAAATCTTCTGAACAAGAGCTTAATGCTCAACTTCGCACATATCTTGATAACAGACCTCCGTATAATGCATTATACTCACCTGAAAGTGATGAACCTTACCTTTGGTGAAACTTTATTATCGATGGTTAATCTTCATTGTCTCGACTTACAATGGTAATTTTTTTGATAACACCTCACTCCGAAAGTTGCAAAAGGCTATTTTCGTCTTTAGGCTGGCTTATTAGGAAAAAACATACGAATTTAGACGTTAAAACAGTTGAAACTATGGTGAAAATATACCAAACTTATCTAACCTATTTTCAAAAATCACTTAACTATGGTAATTCAATATTAGAGAATGATATTGAATAAATGTTAAATGTTATTTTTGAAGACAGTGATATATTAAATGAAGATAAAAACAAAGGAGTTAGTGAACCTAAATTAAATGAAGAAGCAACAAATATTAATGAGATATTGGGAATTGAGCAAGTAATTGATTTAGGACTGTGAGTTTTCATTAATAATACTGTGCTTCCAATTATAAATCGCAGATTTAATGATAGTGAAGATGATGATGATTGGGATCTGGAAACATTAGCTAATAATTCTAATAATTAATTTTTGTAACTTTTTCTTTATAAGTAATATTATCATCACAACTAGTAATAATAAGAATGTTGATCAATCCATTTTCAATCTATTTTTTTTTTCAATTAATAATATTAATATAATTAATATAAATAATAACTAATTTTTGCTTAATCCAGTTTTAATCTGATTTCAATTCTATAATTTCTCATATATGTCATTTAAATTAATTGTTAAGTGTTTGTAAAACTGTATAGTAAAATTTTTTGTAAACAATTATATAATTGAGGATGGTGATGAAGAAACTTTGAAGTTTGAGTTTCTTCAATCAATTCAACAAAGAAGGCAAAGAATTCTTCATAATAATAACAACATTCATGTTAATATTGTGAGAATCAAATTCCAAAAGGTTATCCCAAATTAAAGAGAATAAAGGATGCTTTAGAGGAATCCAGTAATAAGAGTCAATATAGATGCAAAACATAAAACAATTGGGTCATAATAGTAAAACTTGTAAGAGAAAGGAAAAAGAAAATCAAGATGATAGTAAAGAAATAAGTTGAATTCTGATTATTTNTCATCTGATAAGGATTAATTAATCTTATGGTAAAATTACAATATCTTACATGATTATATCATATGAACGTGAGTAGAACGCAAGATGAATACAGTCAATTAAGGGAGAATTGAGAGAGAATTGTGGGAGAGTCATGGAAGAATCATGAGAAAAATCTACTAAATTAATAATGAAATTATATTAAATTACTAGTATGTATTATGGGTGAAATAAGAAGAGAACATGATTAAGCACCGAATAAACTTTTTTTAATTTCGGTAGTAAATTATTCGTCATTTTTTTGAGAAAATTTATATATATATATATATATATATATATTACGTCATTACATCATTATTAGACATTTCTTATGAAAATTAATTTTCAAATAAATGAAATGATATAATTTAATTTATTTGATCATTTTTTTTTGATATTATTGATTATTGTATGTGATTTTTTTTGAAATTTTTCTTTTTGAAACATTATTTAAAGAGTTAATTTCCTTAAATAAAGTTGTAGTTTTATTTTTCAAGTTTTTTTCCTTCAAAAAAATTTCCTAAAAAAAAAACTTCCTAAAAAAAAACTTCTCAAACATTCACTTATTTTTAAAATCTCAATGACGACAAATGTAAGTAATAGTGGATAATACAATATTTACAATCAAATTTCTAAAATAATTTAACTTATATTTTTTACTATAGTAGAATGATGATGAGGTGCGTATGCTTATTGATTTACAAAAAATAGATAACAAACATTTTTATCATATTGGATATGTCAAATGACCATTTTGAAAGGAGGTTGCCAGCAAGATAAATTAGCGATTCAAGTTAAATTTTTTGGTACAGCAATGTAACCAAAAATTCAATGACATATTAAAAAATTACTGAGTAAATATCCTATATTATATAACTGTTATTATATGATTATTTCTTGAGTATCAATTAAACTTATTTTTTTATTAGGCGATGCATAATTATATTCATTTAAAACCAGGTGGCAAAAAGACCAGAAATAGCAAAATGTACTATAAAGAATTTAAATTGGAATTCTGGCAGAAGTCAGGTAAATATTACTATCTATTCCCTTTTATTTATTTGAATTTTATAGAGTGTAATCTTAAGTTTTCAAATAATATTTTAGAAACTAAATATGATAGAATACGTAAAGCAAATCAAACGGTTCAGGCAATATTGAGTTTGAGTTCAATGGCAAGATCTTCAAATCCACAAAGTTGGGATAATAATCAAGTATTAATGGCAGATTCTGTATGGGAATAAATGGAAAAGAATATTGTTCAAGATGTTAATAGTCAAAAAGAGGATGAAGAAGAATATTTGAATAATATAAATAATCAAGAAGCTGATAATCAAGATATTAGTAATTAAGGGGAGGATGAAGAAGGATATTTGAATCATATAAATAATCAAAGTGTCGATAATTAAGAAGTTGATAATGAAGGAGAATAAATTTAAGTTTCGTTAAAGAATTTTTTTTTCAAATTTTTTTTGTCCTGAGGAAGGACTATATACTTGCTTTTCAATTGTTAATTGATATGCATTGCATGGTTACTTGATGTAATACTTTAGTGAATCATAAAATTAAAATTTTTTTTATATTTTCGCAAAAATTTTATACTTGAATAAAAGAAAATTTTTTTTTCATTATGCTACCAATAAAACTGAATATAAAATGTTACGAAATTAATAAAAATTTGAATATCCAATTCACAAAATCAATGAAATTAAAGTATCAAAAACTAGGATTCACTACGATATTGTGGATGGATTGCGATATTGCAGATTAATTGCGATATTGTGAACGGATTGCGATATTGTGAATTAATTGCGAATTACAAATTAATTGCAGATTTGCAGATTATTATATGCAATTCGATTCCAAAATCTGCAATATTGCAGATTTTAAAAATCAATTGTGATGTCATCCTTAGTCATCAGTAAATACATACCTTTGTTGAGTATTATTAATCTAATCATAATTTTTATCTACAGTGACTTTTATAATTATTGTATCACTTTGTTTAAATTTTTAAATTGTAATTGAATAACTATACAAATAAAAAATTAAAATAATTTAAAAGTTTGTAACTTTATTTTTAATATTGTAACAGTATAAAGTAGATAGAAAATTGTAAAATAATAATAGGATAAAGCCATACAAATTTAATTTATTGGTTCTCATAACATAAAAATTTCAAAAATAATCTAGCAACCTGACTTTTAATTTTTTTTCAAAAAATTTTATATGTAAAATTTTAAAAAATTGTACTTGGTATAGTAATAATATATAAAATTTTTTTTTAAAATTTAACTCAAATTAATCTGGCTAGTTATAAGAACTAATTTTATTACTTTATATCACCTAAAGAGAAATAGAAATAATATATAGAATAGTAAATATGATTAGTATAATAAATAAAAAATGAGTAATGAATAAAAAGGTCATAAGTTTGACTACAAAGATAGGTAAAATAATTAAGAATTATACTGCAATAATTATATAATAATCATATGATTATTACATGATAATTACATGATCATACATCTTTTCCAGTAACATCAACAAAAAATTACTTTCATGTGATATATATTGTGGCAGATGTGACACTCAATTTTATTGGCTTAATCTTAGATAAATATATTTGTTTTTTTTTATGTTTTATTATTTTTCTCTCTTTCTTTTTTTTTGTATTCACTTTTATTTCATTTATATTAATAAATAATTGAATAAAAAGTTTTTAGCAAATATAAAACTAATAAAATATAATTTTTATGTTTTTTTTTACAAAATTACTATGCTACCCTTATTTTCTACTTATAGCATAATTTTAACACTTTATTAAATAAAATACTCTTGAGAGATTAAGCAAAGTTATCTAGCAAGTATGGAACTATTCAAAAACAATTTTTTGTTAAGATATCTTGAATACTCATGGAAGTATTGATATTTTTTGCATAAAATTACTGTGTCACATTGCATATTTATTTTTTTCACTTCACACTATAATTTTAATACTTTAGTTAAATGAAACAGGTCTTGAAAGATTAAGCAAAATTGTCCAGCAGGTGTAGAAATACTTAAGTATTAATTTTTATTAAGTTAACTTGAAATATGATTTGTATAGCTACTAGTATTTTTCATAAAATACTCAAGTTTTTTTTTAAAAAAATTAGTATTTTTATTACTTTATTTTTTTTACTTTTATACTTTAAGTTTAATTAAAACAATAAATAAACGCTAATTTTAAATATAAATTTTATTATTTTAGTATTAAAATTTAGTATTTATTATAAAAATAATGATTAATTTTACTTTATATATAACATTATTTTTTTTGAAACAAACAGAGTTTTTTTTTCTTAAGATAAATATTACATAATCTTAAATTAAGCTAATCAAAGTTTAAATGCCATTCCATGTCATATCATGAATTATGTGAAAGTGATTTTTTGTTAATGATGCTGGGGTAGTTATAAT
>QKYT01000272.1:90632-110041 GCA_003550305.1 Glomus cerebriforme | reverse complement strand
TTTAACCTTTTATTAGCCATTTTATCAAAATAGACATTAGCAGGCTATACCAATAAACTAATATGAAATCTTCTTTTCCCCTATATAAAACTTCATAAGCTGTAATATAATAACCCCTTTTTTTTCGCGATTTTGCATTTTAAAGATCTTGGACGCACAATGATTGTTACAAATTACGCAGTTGTATAACAAATAATTATTGTTTTATTGTAATACAATTTGATGATCGACATTGTTATATATAAAAATTGCGCCACATTTTATTATATAAATTCTATCGATCACATGCGGATCGGCAATTAATAATTTAAAATTTTCTTTCTTTTGTATAAATAATTTTTACGCAAAATTCTACTTTGTTATATGAATTGATTTAATAACAGTTTCAATTTCAAAGCTTTCCCCAAAGTTATCATGAAACAATTTATCTTAATACGGTCGTAGCCTTAAATTCTTCTACACTATCAAATTAGAAAAGAAACGATACGATATTGAGATAACTTTGATAAAAAAAATATGCTCCAGTGCCAAATCGGATATTATCTATCGACGTTATGGAGTGTTGTCCATTACATTCAAATTGTAATAGTCCTGTTGTAGCCCAAACACTACCATGTCCCAAATCAAACTTGGGAAAACCTTATATCCGAAACTTGACCATGTCCCAAACTAACCCAGTCTTAAATGGTAGTTTGAGACGTCTTAAACATTTAAAATTTACTAGTTTTGTTTGGGATATGGTTAAATTTCGGACATGTGATTGTCCCAAGTTTGATTTGGGATATCCCAAGTCGGATTCGGGACATGGTTACGTTTGGGCTACAACAGTCGCAATGTCATTTATGATGACGGTTCTATACTTGGGCACAATTTTCAAAGAATTTTGTAGTATGATCTGCGTAACTCTAGAAGATTGCCAGTCCGAATCACTAATTTTTTCAATAACGGAATTATATAATGCCGGTAAATGTTTAACACGTAATAAAATTCCGACCGACATTATCTAGTTTAAACTCTGTTGAAATTCGTAAAAATTCTTCTATTATCTTCAAAAAATGAATTATTAATGATTAATTTCTTGGAGATGTACGTTGAATTTTTAAAATTCGTAATTATGGAATGTAATATTTCAAAATCATTAAAAAGCATAATTTTTACGAAATGATATTTAAGTACTTGTAATTTGTATTAATAAAAATATTTAACCATTTTACATTTGAAATAGCATAGCTTCCAAATAGTATGTTAAATGATCGATAACTGATGAAAAAATTTCAGAAATTATTTAGTTTGTATCAATTTACAACAAAATTTTAAAACAATCTTTTATTTTAGGATAAATGGAAATAATTTTATCGCGTACAATTCCCAATCCAAATTATTTATGATCATTAAAATTTATTAAAGACTGATTGGTTTATTTTTGACATTTCAACATATCGATATAATTTAAACTTTCTGATCAATAAGTATTGCGAATATCGCCCGAGAATAAATCATTTTTAAAATACACATATTTTTAAGAAATATTTTCATTGATTTTTTTAATTATAAGCGACTAGTAAATAATATTTAAATGCAACAGTTGCGGTATACGAAATGAGAATCATTACAATAAATTTTCATGTACAGTATATTATCATAAAAGTAATAAAAAGTAATAACATTATATATGTATTTCTGTTACGAAATTTTTGTCGTTCGGAAGTGCACGTGATTCCATATGAATTATTCTTTTACCTAGTGAGAATTTAGAACAATAGTAACTAATAATCACCATAGAATACAAAATTTAAATCAACAACCATTCGAAACTGGTTACCTTTAAAAAGCAAGATTAAAAAAATTTTAGATAGGTTGCTTAGTTGATCACTGCAGAACGCTATGTTTGAGGCGATATTGTAACAGAACTTTATTGAATGTAATAAAATCATTAAATCCTACATATGTATAATCTATTATTATGTTTTACACTCGAACATTTTTACTATCATATTTTACATTTAATTATCACCTCGATACTACAAAGTCAGGTGGTAACAATACCAACCTTTCAGTCTGCATGCATTCTTATATATAATATTGAGAAAGAGAGAAAAGCTATCTTCCATCCTGTACATACTTCTAAAGGATACAAATAAACAATAAACATACTGTACATTCACAAAAATACCACTTAGTTAGAAATCTCTAAGTCATGTAATTGAGTATCTTCTTGACCTATTAAAAAAAAACAAATAATTAGTAATTATTGGATTGATTACATAACAGTAATATAAATTTTAGATACAATACCTTCATTATTTTCTTCATCACTAAGATATAATGAACTAATGTCAGTTGAGTTAATTGGGTTTGATAACTTTTTAAATACAAATATTCTACTTGTATATATAACATCAGAAATATTTTCATATGAAATTGAAATATTTGGTATCTCTTTATCAGCTTCTTCAAACATAGCCCTAATTTCTTTTCCTTTATTACCAAATTGTTCTTCATCATTATCTTTAAAATAGCTATCAAAAGTAGTATACCAAAAATTAAAAATATTAAGTAATTCACTGGCTGTTGGTCTTTGATTTGGATTAGCATTCATACATTTATGAGCCAATTTTTTATAAAATTCAGGAGTTCCCATTCCAAATTCTGGTCTAAGTCCATTACATATTGCTAATGCTAAACCTATATTATGTTTTCTATCATAAAAAGGTGGTTTTCCAGATGATAATTCGGTCATGATTACACCAAAACTATAAATATCAGAAGATAAAGTATATGGTTCTTTATTTAAAACTTCTGGAGCAATATATGGTAATACTCCACATATTTTATCATCCGATTTTTGTTCATTTGCTGGTCCTGATAATCCAAAATCTGAAATATACGAAAATTTACTACATAATATATTTCCACTATGAAAATCTTTATGAAAATGTCCTAATTTATGTAAATTTTTAAGATCCACTAATGAATTATATAAAAATAAAATTTTATCTTTCCATAAAAATTTGTTAAAATTATTTGAGAGAAAACATTTTAAACTTCCTCCTTCTGCAAATTGCATGATCATCATAAATTCTTCAGTTTCTGGATCTTTGGTTATTCCATAAAATTTTAAAGAATTACTTGCGTAATATAAACTCCAATGTGTTTTAAGCTAGTATGATTATTTAAATTTAATATTAAATAAAATGAAATTAAATTAAAAAAAAATATATATATTATATATATACTTGTAAAAAAAAAATATACCTCGTTTAAATATTCGGCTGACATGTTCTGTGATCCATTTAACCTTTTCAAAGCAACTGTTATAGGTTCAGGTTCTCCTCTTTTCCAACTTCCATCACGATATTTAAAATATTCTGCTCTACCATCAACCCATGTTGCAGAAAACACTTTTGCAAATCCACCTTTACCAATTTGTTTTATATCCTTAAATTTATCAAACGGAACCCATTCAAGAAATAATGGATACTCACAATCAATTTTTGCATTATAAATCGTATCCTTAATAAATTCATCAATATTATTATTTCCACTAGTCCATCCTTCTATTATATGACAAGGAACACATTCTTTACACCATAATTTATTTGGTGGATTATAACAATTTTTATGATTGATTTTTATTGAATTATCAGAAATATTTAATTCGTTAAATTCAGATTCTAATTGGAATAAATTATCTTGACTCATTTTTATATTTTTATTTTTTGAAATTTTTGACTTTTTAAAAGGGAATTTCGACGTTTACTAAAAAAAAAAAATTTGGGCGAATATCATTCAATAAGAATAAAAAAAGTAATTGATGATCAAAAGACAATGAACAATACATTCTTATTGTACTTAGAGTTTTGTATCACCAGATCGGAGTTCACAATGTATCTTAGCGATTAGTTATATATTTGTCTCATTCATGTATAACTTCATTAACTTCATTCGAGTGTAGCTGCATAAATCTACATAACGCAGGCAAAAAGTCACGTTTCCGAAAATGATAATGTTCATAGTTGATTCGGTTAAAAAAAAAAAAAAAAAGATATACTGCGTGATAGACGGTTAAATTTTTTATGTGGAATGATACTTTGATTTATCCACCTTCAAAAATTTTGTCTTACAGAAATCGAGAAATGGAATATTACAAAATAAAATAAAATGCTTTGAAACAAATATAATGATTAACAGTATGTTTATCAGCAACTTGAAAATAAAATCAATTGCATATTTTATTCTACTACTTTATTAATAATTTCAATAATGGCCGAAATCAATATTAGTACTTAATATGAGAAAATAAAAATAAATTAATAAATAGTCTTTACTGCAGTACCTCCATAAGCTTGTTTGAATATTTAATTTTTCAATACGAGTTTAGGTTTTTAAATGATCTTTCACTGGCATTTCTTTTCTTCAAGTTATCATGTTTTTATTAAACTCGTATCATATATCACACTTTCTTTTGCTTCTACACCAATTATTTTAAAATAAAATTGATACAAAATATTACAGTATTTAAATCATGTTATACGTTTATATGTTATAAAGAAATTTAAATCAACTTTTGATATTCCAACTTACGTGAATTAAAGAAAATATATTGAATAAAGGTCATTACAAATCTTAAAATAATTTCTAGTTTAGAATAAACTTTATCCAAGCACAATTCTAATGGGATCATTTTAAAAAGTTCCGATAAATTTAGTGATTTTAGTCAACATTAGAGACATCCATCCACCAATAAATAATTTACAAATATAAATTTTTAAAAATTTAGAACGTCATCAAAATCTTGAGAGAAATATTTGCTTGGCATTTTCATTTAATATTTTTCATCGTTTTTCTCAATTTTTTTCAGAAGAAATTATAGAAAGTGTTTCGTTAAAATATTCGAATCTACAGTACAAGATATTAGTAATCACATGGAATTTCTTAAAATTAAACACTTCAGCGTGAATGATAAAATTATAGTCGTTTCTGTTTTGGGGAATTGTGTCATATTCAAAATTATGACATTTTTTTTTCAAGGTCTATATTTAGAATAATCATCTGAAGTCCGAACCAATCAGAATGCAATACGTACTGTGGGCTGCGGCTGATATAGAATTCTTTGAACTTGCCTTTTTAAGTTAGGCGATATTTGGCCAAATTGATGCCTTGTTCATTTTTACTTAGGTCAAATTTATTGAGTCCATTGATTAAGATCATTTTATTTACGTCTAATTTTTGTATAATCACTGTTCCTAATCTGCAGATTTACAGTATATGACATTTTTTTTATAATATACAGTATTTCCATTCTTTCTTAAGTGCATCGCAATAAATAACAAAATTGTTTTTAAGTTATACTAATTTTCAACAGTCATATAGTTCACGTCTTATTAATATACAGTATAATAAAACTAATAACAGCATATTTTTAGGCATAAAGTCTCGCCTAACAAATAACATTGTAACTTTTTCTCTTGAGTAAAATACTAGTAAAATGGCAAAATAAATAATTTTGTGATTTAATCTAAAGAACCTCTAGAGTCTTAGATCCAAATCCAATCTTAAATCTTACTGGAAGAAAATCGGTCGTTATTTTAAATTTTGAAATTTAGTAATCATTACAATCTTAATTTTTGTCATCGGTTACATTTCTGTAAATATATTAAGATGAAATTCATTTGTATTTATGTTGTGTTCCAACTTTAATGCTAAATTAATTTATTAAATTTTGTGCTTTGGATGTACAAATAAATTGTCTGTTGATTGAAATAGAAAACATGTTGTACCAATATGTGATCAACGTATGATATTTTTTTTCTAGAATGTATTTAATAAATTTGATTAGTATTATACAAACATTTATTTACTTTTTTTGCTCGTTATTTTATTAAAAAAAAAAATACACGATTTTTTTATGTGATTCTGATTTGTTTGATTTCAAAGTTTTATAAAATTAGTTATTACGTGATATTTATAAAATTTTTAACTAATTTTTAACACTTAGTTTATTAGAGATCACATAATATTCGTATTTTTGTACTTTTGCGTTGCTACATCTTTGCGTATAATTTTAAAACCAAAATTTTAATTTTTTTTTGTGACGAGAACAATGCTGTATACTTTCCTTACTTTATGAGAAATTTTCATAAATTTGTTTACTTTTTAAAAATTTATTTACGTTGTTCGTCGTTTGGAAAATTCTTTTAAAAAGCGTGTGTAAGGATCAAAAATCATATGTTTGTTTGGCAAATCGCTGCATACGCGTGTTAACAAGTTGTGAATTGTTTCCTAAAGAAGATTGGTGTAAAAGTGAACGCTGCATTATTTAATTTCAATTTTGTAATTTGTGAAACGTTTTTATTAAATTAATTTTTTTTTCGTGAAAAAAAAAAAATATTTATATACCCATATATTTTTTTTAAAAAAAAAAATAATTTCAAAAAAAAAAATGTCAAAATTTCATAATAATTTAAAAAATATCATCATTTATAAAGATGATGAAATATTTATAAAAAAATTTTTAAAAGATTTTTATAGTAAAATTATTGAAACAAATAATTTTAATAATTTTGAAAATATTTTAATTGAATGGATAGAAAATTTTCTTTTAAAAAATAATAAAAATCCACAAATAATACTTAAAATAATGCAAAATCATAAAGAAAATCTTTTATTATTTTCAAGTTTGATCGGATTTTTTTATCAACATGGTATAGGTTGTAATGTTAATAGAGATGACGCATTAAATTTATTTTTTTTAACTTTTAATAATAATAATAATTATAATAATGATGATGATTATTATTATGATGATGGTAATAACATTATTAATATTAATAATATTAATGAAACTCAAAAAGAAATAAATTTTTTAAATAAAAATTTTAAAAATTTACATTTGATTAAAGAAAATGATAATAATAATTTATTAAAAATGATGAATATTATTATTGGAAAATATTTATTATCATTATTTTATTATAATGATATTATTACAAATAATGAAATTAGAATAGTAAGTGAAAATCAAAGGAAAGAATTCGAAAAAAAATTAAAATCCGCATTAGAAGGAAATGTAATAGCACAATGTTATTTAGGATATTGTTATAGGAATGGGAAAGGAATAATTAAAGATGAAAAGAAAGCATTTGAATGGTATTTAAAGTCTGCAAATAAGGGTTATTCTTTAGGTCAATATGCTTTAGGTCATTGTTATGCAAATGGTATAGGGATAGAAAAAGATGAAACGAAAGCGTTTGAATGGTATTTAAAATCTGCTGAAGGTGGTAATACTAATGCACAATATAATTTAGGAAATTGTTATATATTTGGTAGAGGGATAAAAAAAGATGAAAAGAAAGGATTTGAATGGTTTTTAAAATCTGCAAATAATAAAAATTCTAAATGTTATTATAATTTAGGTATGTGTTATGATAAAGGTATTGGAACTGAAAAAAATTTTGATGAGGCAATTATTTGGTATAAGAAAGCTTCAGAAAATGGTTTAGAGAAAGCAAAAATTAAGTTACTTGAAATTTTATAATTTATTCTTAATTAGATTATTTAGACGTTAAATACATTCTTAGAGCAACTACACTAATAACACTATACAGGCTTACACATTAGATTTTTATAGAGATTGGAAATTATGGCTTTAGTTATTAAATTTTGGTCGATTAGAATAAAGAAAAATAAATCATAATTAATCTAATTTGTGAAATTTTATTATAAAGAATAAATATTTCGTTACAAAAATGACAGAATACTAAAATTTTATTTCAATACAATCTGTTATATTTAAAAATACTCATAACTTTTACGATTTTTTGGGGCAAGTAAAAATAATTTCCAATGAATAACGATGATTTTTTTTATGTTAAATAGGAATGTAATAATCATTCTTTTAAAACTGAAGACCATGTCGAATTAAAATTAGGGATTTTCTTCTGATGCGAAATGAAAGAAACAAAAGTACATAACAACCATTAAATTCAAGAAGTTTAACATTGAAATATTTTAACGGGAGGAATTCTTTTTGCTTAACTGTTCTAGAACGTATAAATATTAATTATTTTCTCTAAATTTCTATTACATACTGTGTTAGTTAAAATAAAAAATTTAAAAAGTGCAAATTCAAAAATTAAATCGATATTTACAATTATTGAAACGGATGATTCAAATAACCAAGGGTTGATGAAAAGTTAATTAAAAAGATCTGATTATCAGCGGTTTTGAAAAGTTCTAGATGTCAAAAAGTAAGTATATTATTTTCCATATCGATATTGAATTTGGAATTAACTAAATAAATACAAACTTCAAAAAAAAAAACTTAAATGGTATGTGATGACAGATAAGATTACGATTAAATAACCTAAATTTTCGGAAATTATTGTTCTGATCATCAACTACTTTTTTTATCCATATATTCGCTCAATTTTTTTTTTTGCAAACATGAAATTTCCCTTTACAAAGTCAAAATTTTCAAAAATTAAATCGATTATTTAAGTAAAATTATTGCACGAAAAAAGATTATTTTAAAACCTAAACTCGCATGAAATGATTAAATACCCAACAAGAAGTTTACGATTTATGTGAAAAATGAACTTAACGGAATCTCAATTTCAAAAACTTAATATAAAACTATTATCATTTTTTTAACTCTATCAAAAACTACATAAGATTATTGTTATTTCATTTATTGTAATATTTTATCTCCCTTTTCCTACCAGTTTATGACATCATAAACTTTTAAAATTAGAATATTATAAATAATCTAATTTTTCACATTTAACTATTATTTTTACGCAGCAACTAAATCTTTTTTTTAACCGAATCATGTGACAAATGATGTCCATGTAATACAAAATTCTGAACAATAGTAATGCATTGCCATTGTCATCCGATCGTCAAATTACTTATTGAAATTATATTCGCTCAATTTTTTTTTTTTTTAGCAAACGCAAAACGTGAAATTCCCATTTACAAAGTTAAAATTTTCAAATAAAAATAAAAAATGAGTTTAAATAATGAAATTCAAATAGAATCTGAATTTAACAAATTAACTGTTTCTGATAATTCAGTAATCATCAATCATGAAAATTGTTATGACTCAGATAATAGAAAACCATGGTGTAAAGAATGTGTTTCTCGTCACATAATAGAAGAGATAATAGAAGGATGGACTAGTGGAAATCATGATATTGATGAATTTATCAAGGATACGATTTATAATACAGAAATTGATGTTGATTATGAAAATGATGATAATATAGATTATTATTATCCATTATTTCTTGAATGGGTTCCGTTTGATAGATTTAAGGATATAAAACAAATTGGTGAAGGTGGATTTGCAAAAGTATATTCTGCAACATGGATTGATGGTAAAACAAAATATTATAGACGAGATGATGGAAGTTGGAAAAAAAGAGAACCCGAGCATATAACAGTTGCTTTGAAAAGGTTAAATGGATCACAAAATATGTCAGCTGATTATTTAAATGAGGTATATTTTACACGTGTATTTTTATTTTAATTCATTTTTAATAGCAATTTAATTTAATTTTATTTATTTTTAAATTTGAATAATAGCTTAAAATACATTGGAGGTTTTATAACTTTCATCCAAATAATTTTGGATTTTATGGAATAACCAAAGACCCAAAAACTGAAGAATTTATGATGGTTATGCGACTTGCAGATAAAGGAAATTTAAGATGTGTTCTTTCAAGTAATTTTAACAACATTTTGTGGAATGATAAAATTTTTTATTTAGTTCGATCAGCATATGACCTTAATAATTTACATAAATTAGGATACTCTCATAAAGATTTTCATAGTGGAAATATATTACAAACTAATACGAATTCCCATATATCAGACTTTGGATTATCTGGACCAGCAAATGAACAAAAATCGAATGATAAAATATGTGGAGTATTGCCATATATTGCTCCAGAAGTTTTAAATAAAGAACCATATACTTTATCTTCTGATATTTATAGTTTTGGTGTAATCATGGCCGAACTATCATCTGGAAAACCACCTTTTTATGATAGAAAACATAATTTAAATTTAGCATTAGCAATATGTAATGGACTTAGGCCAGAATTTGGAAAGGGAACTCCTGAAATTTATAAGAAATTGGCTCATAAATGTATGAATGCTAATTCAAACCAAAGACCAACAGCTAGTGAATTATTGGATATATTTCGGTTTTGGCGTGATTCTATAGAATATAAAGAATATGAAAAAAAAGTATTTGGATATAAAGGAAAAGAAATTAAAGCTATGTTTGAAGAAGCTGATAAAGAGATACCAAATATTTCAATTTCATATGAAAAAATACCTGATACTATATATACAAGTAGAATATTTACATTTAAAAATTTATCAAAATCAATTAATTCATCTATTATTACTTCATTATATCTTAATGATGAAGAAAATAATAAAGGTATTGTGTCTAAATTATTGCTATTGTGTAATTAATCCAACCATCATTAATTTTTTTATTGTTTAATAGATTGTCAAGATCCTTCATTAAATGACTTAGAGGTTACTAGCTCATTACAATTAAGAGGTAATATAATTCACTACTTATATTTAATGGGTATTTGTATAAAATTATACTAAATTTATTTATTTTTTTTTTTTTGAAATATAGTTGATGATGAAAATAATGTTTAAATTAAATGTTTTTGTGTATTATTTATTATATTAAAAAAACACAAATATATTTTCTTGACTCTAAGACTTTATACTATATGTTATGGTTGATGTTGTTATGATAAAAAACGGGGCTAGAAGAGGATAACTTTCTCTTTCTCTAAATTATATATTTTAAATACATGCAAGTCTGTGAGAACGGTATCATAAATATTGGAATATATATTATATTTCATACTGTAAGTTATAATAGTTTTAGTATTTATTATGGTTTTATAAAAATAAACTCATCTTTTATTACTTTTATGATAAATACGTCGATACGAAAAAAAATTTTAAATGAAACGATCAAAACTAGTAATCCAATCTACATATATTTTGGCATTAAAAGATTAAACATATTTATTTATTTTACTGACGACTATTAAAAAACCAACACGTATTAATATTTGCTAGCTATTAACGTTGAATTATTTCTTAAAAATATTTGTAATACTGTAACAGATTTCGAAATCAAGCAAGTTCCAAAATGATTCAATCTCAAAATATAAAATAAATCTTAGAACTTTTGAACATTTGTAAAAAAAAAATCTTTGATTTCTTACTAAAAAGTTTAATAAAAGTATTTATATTGAATCACGTGGTAGGCGCGTTGCGTGGCGAAGCAGTTAATTAAAAAAAAAGTCAAAGAAAAAAACTAACTAATTATATGAAGATAATAATTTAATTTTTTTAAAAAAATAAGGCCAAAGAAATAAAATTATTCGTTTATTAGATATGTACTAAATTTTTTAATTGCCAACTAAATTATTGATCATATTATTGTTAACCGAGATAGCGAGAAAATAAAAAGAATTCATGACCTGGATAAGAAAGAATTAATTTTTTCAAGATGAAATCAAATATTTAAACTGAGATAACTTTAAAGGGTTCTTTATCGTTATGATAAGTACTATGAACTATATACCATGTATTCAAAATTTATAAAAAGCAGAGCGGTCATTCAATTTTTTTTTTTTAAAAAAAAGTAATGGTAGCTTTATTATATATAATATTTATAACGTTTATATAAAATAATTCTACATTCATTATAAAATAATTTATTTCCCTTTATATTATACAGTATAATATAGAAAGTTTCGCAGATATATATATATATAAATAAAAAAAAAAAAAAAAAAAAAATAACTTTTCAACATAGACTCTTGTATAAAGTAGTGGTTACTTCTGTTTTAAGTAACCCACCATTATAACAAGATATTGCAAAGTCATCCCATTTAGATGTATCCTCTTTTTTATCCTTCCATTTTGCAATTTTAACCAATTCAGTATGCCATGTTCGAGCATTAGTAAATTTCCAACAATACATAACATCCAATAATTCTTTCATCAATTCACAAAAGAAAGAATAACCTTCCATTGGATAACACCATTGAATAACACCATACTCGATCATCAATTGAAAATCTTCTTCACATGTACACATACTTAAAAAAAAATGTAAAGCACTATGAAAATAAGCAGCTTTTCCACTAACAATTTCATAAATGAGAAGATTTTTTAAAACTTTAAATCTAAATGGATCAAAAGTAAGAGTAGTATAATAATATGTTTTACTCAAAGGGTCTACATAACAAGTATACGCTCCGTTAATAACCCGTTTCATTGGAATTTTATGACGTACGTATTCCTTAAATCCAAATTGTAAAAAGGATCCATCGCTATGACTAGCTTCGTTGAATAATTTATATTGTCCAGCTGATTGACGATAAAGATTTTCCATCAAGGAAACTTCACTATCCAAAGGTTGTATTAAACCACCATTAATTAAAAAAGGTGAACATCCGACAATAATTCTACAATGATAAAAAGAGAAAAAAAAAAATCTGGTGTTAAAATTTAATTACATTATAGAATATATAAAAAAAAAGTAAATGAAATAAAATGATACGTTACGCTTTTATATCACCCATTGGATCACCGAACCTGTTGATCAAACATTTTTTAAAAAAACGTTAGAGTTTTTTTTCATGTGAAACCAAAATCAGGTTTTTATTGATACATACGGATTGAAAGTGATTTGTAATGCATCCTTAGCCTTCTCCAAGAAATTATTTTGTAAAAATTTATAATCTAATGTTGTAAAAGGATTGAAAAGATCTAATAAACCATTTTTATAATCGGAAACAGCGGTAATGGCAGAAGTAATACGTTCATCAGGTACAGCAGAAAGACATCTTCGAAATTGTAACGAATATGACAATAAACGAGTTATTAATTGAACTTGAATTCTTGCCGTATATGTTTGTTGTTCTTCATTGGTAAAATTATTCAATTTTTGAATAAGATCATCAATCTCTTCCATATTCGTAACAAAGGCCAATTGAAGTTTAATTTCTTCTAAATGCAACATACGTTGCGTTTGTTCGTTAAGAGGTAAAATATTTCCTCTACAAGACTTTGCGATATATTCACTAAATTTTGTACTTTCTACAAAGCGAATACCAGGACATTTTGGTTCATCAATGGGTTGCAAGAGATCAGCAAGACTTGCAAAAATATTGTCGAGATTAACATTAGAAGGTATATTAGACATAATATTGATTAAAGTTTTTTTTTTTATAAGTAATGTGTATAATAAAAGTTTTAAAAAAAGCGAACGTTAAAACGAGTACGCTTAAATAAAGCATGTAGGTGGTACAAAAATGCGAACATTTGATGAGTTACGTAAATAGGAAATTTCATAATAAATCATAAAATTAACCAAATTTACACAAAATATAAACAAATTTATTCAAACAAAGAGACATCGAAAGTTGTAGAAAATTTAAGAAACTTTTATTTTTTTCTTTCTTATTTATTCGATCGGAGTTTAAGAAAATTTTTTTTTTCCAAAAATATCATTATGCACATGACAATATTTTACACAACATTGTATTTGTATATAATGAAAAGAAAAGATTGGTACGAGATGCTATACAGAGTTGTAATGTTGTTACACAAAAATAAATATTTTTTATTTTGACAATAATTAAAATAGCCGAAACAATTTACCTCCCCCTTTCATTTGACCCATATTTTTAGTTGAGACATGACTAAGTTTATTTTTTACTGGAACTGTCAACTGTGATATGGCTATTAATAAAAAATCATTTATTCTTTTTTCATCTTACAATCGAAATATAATCCGAAAATTTTGAAAATTTTTCGAAATTAAAAATAATTAACAAAAGTATTAAGTGATGAAATTATGTGATTTCTGGCACACATAATATATAAAGTTTAAAGTTTATCAAAATTTTTTAATCAATATATTTTACAAAATTTTTTGGCTCAAGTAGGATAAGAATTGAGCGGTTTCGAGTTTCGGCCTTCGAGTGTGTATATAATAAGCTTGACATTCGATGACCGATAATATCTTCAATGTTTTCAATATATTTGATAAAAAAAATGGTTTCATCTATATAAATAGGTATCATAACAAGAAATTGGAAAAAATTTACTATCAGCTCTACGCATTTTTTCAGGGCCGGAATTACAATAATGTCAGCGAGTTACTAAAAAAGGTAATAATATTCTGGCCAACATTATTGAAAATTATTTAAAAAAGGAAAGATTTACATGATTATTTTGACCTATTCTACGCGTTTTTTTTGCCTATTTCATATTGTTCGGGTCATAAGGTATAGTTGATAAGAGGTCCGCGATGTTTATGTGATTTTTAATTTTTTTTTAAGTTGTAATTTTCGAAATAAATGCTTGTACAGTTGTACGATAATATTTAGAATGTTATTTATTTATTTACTTTTTTTTTTTTTTTTTACATCAACGACTTTTTTTTCATAAATAAAAAAATTATTGTGATCATAGTTAATTGAGTAGATAAATAAATATCATGATAAAGCTTTTTCTTTCGCAAGAACACGAATTATTTAATTATTATTTTCAATATTAATAAGATTTATATAAATATAAAAATTTTAATGTTCATACAAAATATATAACCGTTAATACTTTTTAATGAGGTAAAATGTTCGATGAAATGTCGATGTTTTATCAAATAAAAATCTTCAACAATACCTTTTTTTTATCAATATTAAAGGTACATTTATCCAACATAATTGCAACAAAATTCGGGTGGAGAGGTCGAGATTTAACATGTAACTTTTTTTAATAAAAATACTTTTTCTTTAAAAATTGAACAAAATGCAGATTTATTTATCTAAGTTCTTAGTTATGACCGAATTAAACACAAATTTGTTTGATTCATTCCTTGTTTATTTTAAGAACTAGTACATTTACATGTTATGCAAAAAAAAAAAAAAAAAAAAAAAAAGATTGAAAAGATCGAGAGAGAATTTTTTTATTTGTGGTTATCCGATAAATATGATTCGAACATAGAAATCTTTGAGAACACGTATTGCTTACTAAATCATACTTCTCCTTTACAAATAGTAAAGAACAGAGAAGTTTAAAGAACGCCATCTAATAATTTTTGAATAAATATATAGAATTTTATCAGAAAGAGAAATTTATTCCCATCAAAAATTGCTAGTATTTGACGTTATAAGTTGCAACGTTTTATAAAAAAAAATATTGATATAGATCTTCATTGCTTTGCATTTTTTTTTCTGAAAAGAACCAATTGCAACGAGAATCACATTCTTTACATCACAATTCTTCAGTAAATGGTTTATTGCAATAAAAGCAATCCTTATGGTTGATTCTTATTGAATTTGAATTTTCATCAGATATTTAACTGATATTTATCACAATTTATTAAATCCAGATTCTATTAGAACTTGAGTTCATTTCCATTCATTTTAACGTTATTTTTGCAAAGTAATTATTTGACGAGAATAAAGAAAGAATTTATTATAATTTCTATTAATAAATTTTAATACTTACCTCAAAAAAGTATGGGTGCACGAAAATTATTATTAAATCTACTGTACAACTAGGAATATTAAAAATTATTGGCCCATTTTTGTAATGTCTTAAGACATACCCACGATACTTTCCCTATATAGTAATTATTTTTGATTTGAGGCAAATTATGACTTAGAGCACAACAGTTAAGACGTATGATTGTTTAATTATATCACGTGATATGACTGATATCGGTATGAAGTGTTAACCACCCTAGCGTCGCCACCAAAAAATGGTAGCCGGTTTTGATCTGCGGATAACACGTGATTTCGGATAACAACTTTCGGTACTTTCATTAATAAAATTTATCATGTAAAATTTTATTAAAATGCAGCGTAAAATATTTTCATTATTTAATTTATTGAATCTTGTTAAAATTAAACATGTTGTCTCAAGTTAAAATATTAGACATACTTATTTTTATTTTATTCTAATTATATTTATAAAGAAATAATATTACTATTCCCAATATCTTGTATTTTTATTAAAATCTTTCTTTATTCATTTTTTCTAATGAATTGAAATTTGAACGAATGTTTTTTAACCATAAGTGCCATTTTGGCTTATTACGCGATTCATCTAATAATTCTTTAGTCTAAAAATTAACATTTTCATAAATAAAAAATTAAAAAATACAGTACTTTGTTATATATAATATTTGTATCATCATCACTTTCAATAATATAATTATTTTCATTCTCAACAATTGAATCTTGAGTTATTGGAATATTTTGACTTTGTTGCTCCAGTGTATTCTCAAAGCAGAATACATTTACTAGTTCGCCTTCATACGATGAAATTAATGGATAATTTCCATTTCTTTGTACCTTTAATTGAATGATAAATATTAGGTAGTATAAATATGTATAAAACAAGAACAACCACTCGCTTTTTTAAAAATATTCCATCAACTTTTTCAACAGAGTTGACTAAATGTTTGCACAAAAAGAAACGGCTTTTAATATATGCAGGACATGAACATATCCATTTAGCTGGGTCTGTTAAATATTTGCCATTTATTTGTGCAGTTTTTTTTTCATGCTGTTTCCATTCTTTTTTAAATTCTTTTATTATATGATGTCCAATTTCATGTTCATTATTGATTCATTGTCTTCTAAAATAGCATCATAAAAAGATGATAATTCAATATTAAAAGTTAGAAGTAACTCTTCATTTTCTCCTTCATAAAATTCATTAACATTTTCTAATGAAATTAAAGAGTTGTATACAGTTTCAGTAATATCCAAATATCTAATTATATCAGGCTGTAAGTTTTTTTTTGAATGAGCAGTCTTAATTTTATCTCAACAACGTAAGCACTTTTTTAGAGCAACACCTTTTTCATTCAGAAACTCTTCATAAAATTTTATTTTGTTGACATAATTAAATATAAAGGTTTATTTGTTTGATAACGAGAAAAAAAAATTAAAAACATTACGCCACGTACAGTATCAACGTATCATACATTTAATGGATGATCAAATTGAAAGTACCGAAAGTTGTTATCCGAAATCACGTGTTACCCGGCAGATCAAAACCGGCTACCATTTTTTGGTGGCGACGCTAGGGTGGTTATGAAGTATTTATCTGTTTTATTTGTCACTTGAGTATAGACCCACAATTAAAAAATGATCCCTCCCTCTTTTAGGTTTGATTGGGTGTGAAAAATGGTTTATAGTTGCGTTCACCTGAAGTTCGGTCATAATTTTTTTCCAGTAAAACTAACGTTTTCTTCAGGGCAGAACGTGTCGGAACGGCTGTATAACCTATCTGTCGTGGTGATACTTTTCAGGCACTACAACATTTGTTTTTTTTCTCCTTAATTGTATTTTGTTTTTTCCCCTTTTCCTTACCCAGTGTGAATGAGCTACTGCTCCTTCGATTTAGGTGTAGGCAGTTTACCCATTAGGGGGGCTCAGCCACAAATATTCTCAGTAGCCATTTTTGCGACGCACTCTACGTCTTAAATAAAAATAAAAATAAAAAAAATTGAGTATAGACCCACGAGTAATATTTTTTTTAATATCATGAAAAAGTATAAATATTTTTCTGATTTCCAGCAAATTAATAAAAGATAAGATTAATTATTGCTTCAATCATTTTATTTTAATAATGAATAATTAATTAACATACTGAACCACGTTTTTGTATGCCATAAGTAATAAATAAATGAATTTCTAGTAATAATTTCTAAATGTAAAACATTGAAAATATAAAATAATTCTCCCGAATCACACGAAACCGATTTATAAATTACAGCGGTAACAATATCAGTTATCCCAATGGCGAAGGAGTGACAGAAACCTATTTTCTCTTTTCAATATTTTTTCCGAATATTATGAATCATCCTATAAAATTATTTGGGAACCCCATAATGATGGTAGCTTGTGATTTCTCTATGGCTAGTTTTATTTAATATGATAACTTCCATTGGCCTTAGTTTGTCTATGATCAGTGGTTTAAACACAATTCTAGTGGTTTACAATAATAAAAGAATTCTGACTGGATTATTTTGCAAATTACAATAATAACAAAATCCTTAATAAAGTTGAGAGACATCCTTCTAAATTTAACAATTTAGAAATAGTTTGAAAATCCTAGTAACTTAAGTACTTACTATTTAAAAATATCATCAAAAGCTTGAGAGAAACATTTACAGAAAGTATTTTTTTTAAAAAATATTTGGATCCGCAGCGCAAGATATTAAATGAATGCATTGAGATTAAGTGCTGCTTCAATGTAAATGAAACCAAGCGTTTGGCAGATCCAAAATTATGACATTTTTTTTTTATTTGTGATTCTAAATATTTTTTTTAAAAATTAACTTTTTTTTTTTAAAGACTACATTAAATAAAGATTCTAAATGAGAAAAAAACTTTTTTTTTCATCGAAACAGCTTTTTATTGGTAAATTTAGGGGGCGCCTATAGCGGGGGCAAGTAGCACCCCCGTGACATGTCGCGGGGGGTGCTATTTGTTCGAGGCTTCTTACGAGCATAGCGAGTAAGAAGCATCGCACCCTGTGAAAGTCACGTGCTTAGAAGGCATGTGACTTTTACCCCCCGCTCTAGACGTCCCCTAAATTTAGTAAAAACATGATAAACATGTGATACAGGTCTTAAAAATAATCTAGGCTAAATCCTAATATCCTAGGCTAACCTGATAGCTGTTAAGTTCTTTACCGGAAAATAAAAAAAAATAAAAGGCATTGGGGATTTTTGGAAAAACTAACTAAAAAAAAGAAAATAAATCCTACATAAAATACCTAAACTACATAGTTTATAGCTACTTTTCTGAGACGTTGCCTAGTACAGACTGCCTTACATCCAGAGTGCACTTGAAGTCCCTTTATCACCAATTCGCAGGCCTATGAAGAGAAAGTTAAGATTCTAGGAGGGGTTCCTACACGTGTGCGGACAAGCATATAGCCACCTTTTCTAATTAGATTTACTATGGTCACGTGATCATTTTTTCTGAAAAATTTTTTATAAGGTTATTAGGTACTGTATTTTTTTAGCATAAGTTAGCATAAGAAAGCGTTTGATGGAAAAAAAATTCCTACGATCATTTCCAAATATATGCATTTTTCCGCTCAATTTGGTTAGGCGTTGAACAGATCGTCAATATTTCATATATTTTTCAATCAAATTAGGAAAGGCCTTATGCAAGCATTTGAGTTCAATNTTATAATATATGCTAATTGCAATATGCAATATGCAATATGCAAATTGCGATTTGTGATTTGCAAATTGCGACTTGCAACTTGCGACAAATTGCATATTGCATATTGCATATTGCAATTGCAATTGCTTCTTTGAC
>QKYT01000272.1:77028-88140 GCA_003550305.1 Glomus cerebriforme | reverse complement strand
GAATAGCACCACATCATTGATTTGATAGCTTATGCTTATACAAAAAATAAAATTAACTGTGGGGGACGAAGTCCCCCTGCATGTGGCAAAATGCTAGTTATGATATTTACAATATTTTAAGATTTTTATTTAATTAATCGAATAAACAGTTTATAATGAAGATAAATTGAAAATTTAAATCTTTTATTTATTTATAATTTAGAAATTTTTAATTTTTTTTTTCCATTATTCAATATCTGTAACCCAATTGATCACTAAAAATAAATAAGATCATTTGGTGTTACAATTACTAACGTTTACATAATTTATTATTTGTTCAATTATTAATACAATATTTAAGGGACAATATACATTGCAATTTTAAAAAAATTGAATTTCAATGTTTATATGAACTACTGAATAGATTCTTAAATTTTAGTAATTATAGAAAATAATTAGGTTCTTATTTGAAAATTTCATGCATGGTCGCTTTTTTTACTTTTTTGTATTATTTGTTATTATTTAATAATATTATTTTAATTTTGATTAAATAAAAAAAAATTGTTAACGAATTAATTTATTAAGAATAATTAATTTATAATATTTTACATTAATTCATATAATATTGAGCGAAATGTGATGGAAGATTTAATAACTCAAGTTTTCTTCTCATAGGTTCAACAAAAGCTGGTAAAACTAATAAATAAATAATTGCCATCAAGATCCATTTTAAAAACCTTTTAATCTTTGTATCATAATTTTTATTTTCATAACCAAACACAATTTCCCATAAAATAATTATTACACCATGAATCATAAAGAAAAAGAAGTGTTCACCTGTCCAAATATCAAATTGTCCAATAATAAAATATTCATGAAGTATAGAACTAATACAAAAAGCACCTAATATACCCATAATATTTGCTATTTTCCTTGGAAAAAATGAAACAAAAAAATTTCTAACAGGTAAATAACCTAATTCTTTAAAAATTTCACTAAACATTAAATGCCAACGATTAGACCAAAAATCACGAGGACTTGACGTCATCCATGGTTCATTAAACATGTGATTTGTATTAAATAGTAATGTAATAATCCATTCTTTTAAAGAAACATATTCTGAAGGAGTGAGAAAACCAGATTGAATTAAAAAAAGTTTTTGATCATTCTTTTTTGAAGTGGAATGAATGAAGAAACGAAAAAAGATTGCAATAAATATATTAGGGATATCATAATTTAAAGAAAGCCATGTATAAATAAGTACAATGAAATTCAAAGATTGTAAAATTAAAGGTATTGTAATAAAAGGAATTCCTTTTGTAAAAAATTCAATTAAACGAACTTGATATGCTTTTTCTGGAATTTCTATTTCAAATTTAGTTGAAAAGAAATGTGCTAATTCAAAAATTAAAAATTTTGCAATGATAATTATGAAACGATTGATTAATTTTTTATTAATTTGTGAAGTAGTAGGTGATTTAATGATCAAAGAGTTTTTTTTTTCATTTGATTTTGGGGAAATTATAAAAGAATCCAAACGCCAATTAAATAGTGTCCAGAGGAATGGTTTAAATTCTTTTGAATTTTTGGAATTTTGATAAAATCTATTAATTTTTAAGAATAATAACATTTTTAATCCATAAATTGCGCCAAGAGCCACAAAAGGATTTTGAAGTGTACGTGGATAATTTTCTTTACGAAAACTTAATGGAATTGAAATAAATATAAGAGCAAGAGATAATAACGTGTAAAAACGTTTCCTCGTTTGAATTGGTTCAAATGTAAGTGACATAAATAATAAAAATGGAGTAAAAAAGATTGAAGAATAAATCGAATTGGGTAACTTTGGTGGAAATTCTTGCCATATTGATAATGGTGAATTAACGATGAAATTTAATGTATGAACGATCGTTATTGTTAATGGTATATAAACTAGATTTGATTTTGTAAAAATATTTGATTGAAATGCTAATGACATTATAATTTAAAATGTTGTTTATCTAATGGCTTTAATTATATAGTGTTAAAAAAATCTATAAATTAAAAAATGCGAAATTTCCAAGTATGTTTATATGCAAAAATAAAATGAAGAAAATGCAAAATATCTATAATGTATAATGAAGAATGTTTAATCTATATGTGAATTTATCCAAAAGATTTAATAAATTGATTTTTGAAAGAAATTCTTTGAATTTTATCTCTCTATATATATTTCTTTTTTTTCTTATTTCGAGTTTATTTATAAGTCAATCATTGTACAGTATAATGATGTGGCGCGCGAATTTGTTTTGGGCAGTTCTTTAACTTTTTCGGCCTTTTCTAATTTTAGATTGGCAAAACTGCAGAAATTTGATACAATCATTGGATGTTTTTAGCAAATTTTTCTGAAGATCATAATCATCCTAGGGAATTAGCTATTCTACAATATCTTTCCCTTTTGAGTTGAACAAGAAAAAAAAAAATAGATTTTTCTTGTGAAAATTATTATGTCAATGATACTTTTTTGTGCAATTAGAATGCATGATAATTTATTTTCATCTCATCAAAATGCTGCGCTTCTGATTCACAGAATCCTCGGCACTGTTACACAATTCGGAAATTTACATGGTCGTACCTCAGTATAGAAAAAAATTCTCAATGGATGAATGTTAATTTTTTTATAATGGCTAGATTACTCTAAATTTATGACGAGTAATGAATAGTTTCCATATTATATTTATATTTATTTATATAAGATAGTTTATGGGTTATGCGTGGAAAGTAATGACTTAATATAAATCATAATATTCTTTATCAAGGTTTATTAAAAATAAACTCAAACTTATATATTCTTTTTATTGATAAATATTCGTTAAAAATTTTAAATGCTACTGTATCAAAGAGCTCAACATGTAAGTGTATTTATGATTAAACTACTAGGTCGAAAACGTCATGTGCTAAAGTTAGTTTTTATTTTACCCAAATGTAATTACAACGTTTTTATTTTTTTTTTTTTACTTTTAAATTCGGTTGAATTGTAATTAATTCAATTAAATCAAACTTTAAACAATTTTGTTTCATAATTAATTAGTTTTAGATAAAAAAAATTATATAAAATAATAATTCTAAAATACAATCAGAACAATATATTATTTATTTGGTCTTCAAAAAAAGTCAAGTTAAAAATGATGGTAGAGATGACACATCTTATTGTCCTTTTAGTTATATTTTTTTTCTGCTTTGTAAAATTTTAATAAATGATGATTTTAAAAAGTTGTAATACAAATAATGGTGTATAAGCTTTACGTAATGTTTGTTGCTGTGAAACACTGTTTGATTAGCTTTGTACAGTATCAACTTTTCGCGCCTTTTAAATTTTTTTCTGCAATTAAATATTACCATTACTGCTACATAATAAAAAATTTTGTTTTTGAAGATATTCTATTTTTATTATTTAAAGAATTACAAGATGATTCAAAATCTTTATTTTCATGTTTATTGGTTAATAGGATTACACCTGTATTACCGATACCAAAATGTCGATCGTATTACCGAAAATCACTTGATCAAAATGTATCTCATTCGAAGTCCATTACATCAAAAATTAATTTTCCATAATTATTAAATAAAAAAAAAAAATATTTTTTTATGCTTATCACTAAACATTTTATAATATCAAAAATATGTATTATGTTTTAGTTATGATAGATTTTCTTATAACTTAGAATGAAATAGATGAAGTAATAATAAATAAAAAAATAATAAAAAAAATAAATAATTTTGGAAAAATGTTTTTAGCAAAAAGTTAATTTGATAAAATGTTCCTTGACTACAGCCAAATGACATTTTGATCAAGTGATTTTTAGTAATATGACATTTTGTAAGATAATACGGGTTCGGCAAATGGGTTTCATGATTATAAGAATAAAAGTTATTTATTTCCCATTAATATTGCTTTTATTATTTATCCGTTAGTACTAAAAATTACTAATAAGACAAGGAATAACTTTTGTTTGATTAATTGTCTTTCTGTAAAAATGTCAATTGATTACAACATGTCCTGAGTTGAAGTATTTGAATATGAGATCAATCAATCACCACTCAATCACCAAATATTTATTTTCCAAAATCTAAGACTCGTCTTGAAACACTTTATAAATTAAACTGTAACACATCTATTGATCCTATATACTTTTATGGGTTATCTGTCAAAATATACAGAAACTCGTTGTAATTAATAACACCATAAAAGTTAATCATGGAATTGCTAAATTAATTGAAGCTTAGATAGGAAAATTTAAAAAATTTTGAGTGGAAAGATTATTTCAAAGATGATGATTATTGAATGACTTGTCACTCACATTTTTGTCAACAAAAGAATATTTTTACTTAATTCAAAAAATTATTAAAAGTTTGTCAAACTTGAAGTCATTAATATTAATTATATTCAATAATATTGATGAAAGAGAAATTTTGAAAAAATTTTGGAAAAAAATGGAAAAAATTACTAGGCATTAATTAGATCGACACCAACTAAATTTTCTTTACAAGTATTAGGAAAATTCTAAAAAAAAGTAGTGAAGAGATTTTTCTTTTTACATGTTCAAACTCAATAAAATTTTTTTCTTGGAATAAGATATATTATATTTTCCGTCCAAAAAATAATTAATAATAATTACTTTATTTATTAAATATAGATACATGTAATGGTAAAATAAGGAAAACCTGGTTGATTTAACAAATGCTAAAGCTGAAAGTTCACAATCAAAAAGAAAAGCACAATACTTAAACAAAAATTCTAAACAATGTAAAATTGAAAACAAAATTGAAAATGATATTACTGAAAATATCAATTTTGAAATGGAAAAATGTGCTTTAAATTTAAAGTCAAGAAGTTGTAAATAGAAAGGCTCTTCTGAGGCTGAAGCTCTTAAAATAGCTAATTTAGAAAGAAAAAAAGCATTAGATTTATTTAAAATTATGTCTAGAATTTATATTTAGATTTATAAAAAAAAATTATACAGTATATAGTAGTAATTTTACAGTATGTATAAATTGTATAAATTGATTATATGTTCAAATTGACAACCGCTGGGTTATATGACGTCACCTATACTGATAACTGATAACAATAAATAATGTCGCACAAATAATTTTTTTCCTGACTTACAATGGTTTCCATTACCCAGTAATATTTGTGTACTACATTGATTGCTGTTAATATGATGCCAACTTTTGACCATATATATTTGTATATTGAACTAATATTTAAAAGCACTTAGTAAAGCTGTTAAATCAGTAACTTCTGTAAAATATAAAATTAAAAAAAAATATTTATATCCCAATTACAATAGTTTACATAAAATATTTAAAAATAAAGTTAGATGAATTTAACAAAAAAACAGATTTCTTTTACAAAATCAGTTATTACTGAACTAATATACTACGCATCAAGCTATTTATACAAGTAGTCTATTGAATTTTAATAATTTACACTAACTAAAAAATGCAGATCATGAGAAATAATATTTAGGGAAATTAAATTAATCCTGAAAAAAAAACCTTTAGTTCACTGAATTTATTAACTTGCATTTGAATTTTTTTTGCAGTACTTCCAAATGGTAATTTTCAAATGTCTCCATAACAATTTTCCTTTGCAATAATTACTGTCAAAATTATTATAAAATTTCGCAAGAAAAAGTTGAGGTTAGATTGGAATCTACTGTACATGAAGTTCAGCTTTTTATTGTAATTCATTATGACCAAGTGACTTTGTTTCATTATTGGTAATTTTTAAATAATGGATTCAACAGTCTCTACTGCTTCAAGAATTCACAAAACGGAATATTCATTAATAAGATGTCTTTAAAAGTAACTTTAGCCTTTAATTTAAATTCATCCAGTAAGCAAAATTATTTTTTACTTGGTAATTTTTGAGCATAATAATATATTTTTTTAAGGTATGATTATTGATTGTTGAAAATACTTTTGTAAATTGTAATATAAAATGTTTGTTTTATTTATTCTGCAGATATAGTAGGCCTTACAAGTTGACAGTTAATATGACTCTCTGATATGCAGTATATCTGTTGTAATACAAAGTATAGTTAAATACAGTTTTTGCATTTAATTATCAATTAATTATGACTCATTTGAATACTAGGAGAAATCATGAGTTATTAACAAATTATAGAAATTTTAAATGCGGAAAATAAAAAACATTATGTAATAAATCATTGATTAACACAAAAAATATTTTTTTTTATGGTATGAATCATCATGTTTATTTATTATTGTATAATTATTAGATATTTTTAATTATATAAATATCACCATTTTTTTTTCAATATTCTAATAGGTATCTTTAATTATATTATCATCACAATTTTATTTTCTTTCTATAATCCCTTTTTAAAAACTATCTCTTCTACCCCCTCTAACCCTCTAAATCCCTTATCTTCCTTATACTGTATATGAGAACTTTCTCGTATCAGGCAAGGAAAGCCGGTCAGATAGTCGAGTATCTCCTAACTGACTGGTTGGTTGTTTTCTTCTCCTTTAAACTCCCTCTTAACTTCCTTATACTGTATATGATATCTTCCTCATATCGGGCAAGGAAAGCCGGTCTGACTAACTGGCTGGTTGGTTTAGATTAGAACTATCTCTTTTTAATTTCAAAAATCAAGTAACTCTAAAGATACCAAAAAACCTAAAGTAGTACAAGAGTACAAGTCAATTTACCAGTCGAAACACCAAAGAATAGATGCAAAATACTAAAACCTGAAATCTGATTTTCCTAAAAAGAAGATAATTAAAGACAAGCAATGGGATATTATGGGAATTAGCAAAATAAAACTGTTAAAATTTAATGGTAAAAATATTCAAAGATTTAAAAGATTATGCAATGTTTATTAGTTGTAATGAGGACATATTAAAGAAAGAAACTGATTTATTAACAGTAAATGGAGAGATAAGATATATAAAGCGGAAAAATAGAAGGGGCAGTGACCATATTAGACTTTTTAAACAATAAAGACTAAATAATCTACGGATAATACAAATATACAATCAATGCGACAAGAAGAAAGCAACTACTAAAATTAGATGAATGGATGAACAAAGGACTGAAGAAATCATTGAGAATGAAAACTTCAATGAGAATGAATGAGAAGAAAGCTAAAAACAGAAATGCATAGGAAAAAAATGGAAAGAACAATTTGAGGAAAAGTATATAAATGAAGAAAATAATAATATAGAGAATAAGAAGTATCAAGACTATTGGGTTCACTTATGAAATGTGAAAAAAATGAGAATTATTGAGATAACGAATACAACAAAAAGAAACAAACATGAATGAAGAAAAGGAAGAATATTGAGATTGTTAATAAAATCAGATAAAACAATTATAAATTAATTTAGATTGGTTAAAATAAGATAGTTAGAAAATAATTAGAACAATAAAATGAAAAACAATAAAATATACTTTAAAATTAATTTTTCATTTTATTAATATAAATAATATAAATTAATTAATCACTTTTCCCACTATTTTACCATGTTATATATTATTTCGTGAATCAATTCGGCCAGATAATTTAATGGATAATCTGTACTACTTTATAGTTCATTAAAATGACAATATAATCTTTTACATTTTATGATTTATTTTTTTTATTGCACTGTCACATAATACAATTTCATACATGTTAGAAAATTATATAGCTAATCAGAAATGATAGAGGTATGGTGCTATCAAAGAGGGAGAAACTAAATAACAAAGCTATTTAAATTTTATGATTATTTCTTGAAAGGGGTTTGAATAAAAATGATATAAAAAAATTCAAAAAAAAAAATTACTCGGAACCGATCATGTAATTGTTTTTGATGTTGATAAACAAAATCAATGCGTGAAACTAAAATAAATTAATACATAAATGAATATTTGGGTAAATTATATACAGTATTTAATTTTTAAGTAGATAAAAAAAATCGAAAAAAAATTTATTTGATCGTCATGTTGTACACAATAAAAAATGTTTTTAAAATTAATTAAAATAGTTAAAATGATAATATTTTTTGTTCGATACACTTCGAGTATAAAGTATGTAGTTAAAATAATTTTGCATTTTTAATCGAATCATGTGCTTAAGTTTAATTAGTGTACATGTGGTACAAAAATTTTGATTTTTCGAATATAGTTATTGTCGTCAGATGACCCATTACTTTTTTTTTTATTTTCATTGAAATTTATTTCCCCATAAAGTCAAAATTTTCGAATAAAAAAATAAATTAGAAGATTAGATACCCAACAAGAAGTTTACGATTTATGTTAAAAATAAACTGAACGGAGTCTCAACTTCAAAAATTTAATATAAAACTATTATCATTTTTTTTTTTACATAAAATTATTGTTATTTCGTTTATTGTATCATTTTATTTCTCTTTTCCTACCAGTTTATGACATCATAAACTTTTAAAATTAGTAAAATTATAAATAATTTAATTTTTCACATTTAACTATTATATTTACGCAGCAACTAAATCTTTTTTTAACCGAATCATGTGATCAAAATTCTGAACAATAGTAATGCATTGTCATTTCATCTGATCGTCAAATTACATATTCGCTCAATTTTTTTTAGCAAACGCAAAACGTGAAATTCCCTTTTACAAAGTTAAATTTTTCAAATAAAAATATAAAAATGAGTTTAAATAATGAAATTCAAGTAGAATCTGAATTTAACAAATTAACTGTTTCTGATAATTCAGTAATCATCAATCATGAAAATTGTTATAAACCACGCAAAAAATTGTGGTGTAAAGAATGTGTTCCTCGTCACATAATAGAAGGATGGACTAGTGGAAATCATGATATTGATGATTTTATCAAGGATACAATTTATAATGCAAAATACCCTGAATATGGTGCAAATTATCCATCATTTCTTGAATGGGTTTCATTTGATAGATTTAAGGATATAAAACAAATTGGTGAAGGTGGATTTGCAGAAGTATATTCTGCAACATGGATTGATGGTAAAGAACTTTATAAAAGACAAAGTGATGGAAGTTGGAAAAAAGGAGAACCTAAACCTATAACAGTTGCTTTGAAAAGGTTAAATGGATCACAGAATATGTCAGCTGATTATTTAAATGAGGTATTTTTACACGTGTATTTTTATTTTAACTAGTTTTTAATAGCAATTTAAATTATTTTTTTTTATTTTTAAATTTGAATAATAGCTTAAAATACATTGGAGTTTTTATAACTTTAATGCAAATGATTTTGGATTTTATGGATTAACCAAAGACCCAAAAACTGAAGAATTTATGATGGTTATGCGACTTGCAGATAAAGGAAATTTAAGATGTGTTCTTTCAAGTAATTTTAACAACATTTTGTGGAATGATAAACTTTTTTATTTAGTTCGATCAGCATATGACCTTAATAATTTACATAAATTAGGATACTCTCATAAAGATTTTCATAGTGGAAATATATTACAAACTAATACGAATTCCCATATATCAGATTTTGGATTATCTGGACCAGCAAATGAACAAAAATCAGATGATAAAATATGTGGAGTATTACCATATATTGCTCCAGAAGTTTTGAATAAAGAACCATATACTTTATCATCTGATATTTATAGTTTTGGTGTAATCATGGCCGAATTATCATCTGGAAAACCACCTTTTTATGATAGAAAACATAATTTAAGTTTAGCATTAGATGTATGTAATGGACTTAGGCCAGAATTTGGAAAGGGAACTCCTGAAATTTATAAGAAATTAGCACATAAATGTATGAATGCTAATCCAAACCAAAGACCAACAACCAGTGAATTGAAAGATATATTGAATTTTTGGCGTGATTCTTTTATAAATTATAGTAGTTATTTAGAAAATAAAAAATTTGGATATAAAGAAAAAGAAATTGTAGCTATGTTTCAAGAAGCTGATAAAGAGATACCAAATATTTCAACTTCATACGAAAAAATACCTGATGCAATATATACAAGTAGAATATTTACATTTAAAAATTTATCAAATCCCGTTAATTCATCTATTATTACTTCAAAATATCTTAATGATAAAGAAAATAATGAAGGTATTATGCTTAGATTATTGCTTTTACTTAATTAATCCAACAATTACTAATTTTTTATATTTCTTCATTGTTTTAAAAGACTGTCAAGATTCTCAATTAGTTGATTTAGAGGTTTCTATTACATTACAATAATGAGGTAGCATAATTTATTATGTACTGTATATTTATGATAGTAACCAAATTTATCTAATAAACAGTTGATAATAAAAATAATGTATGAATTTAGTAATTTAAAACGGTATTATTTCTATGAGGTTATTTGTTCCCTATTATATTTATGTTTATTTATGTTGAAAGATATAATTATTATTTATTTTTTTTTCAATTGTTTATTCATAGTTGGTATATAATAAAACATTATTTTTACAATAAATATTTGTTAAAATTTTATTATGGAGAAAAAAAAATTAAAATGTGACTATCTAATGACGCAAAGAATTTACAAACTTTTCTACATTTTAAATACTTAAATTTTTTAAGTGATATTATCAAAAAGCTCAATACGTATTTTGTTAAAAAAATTTGCAATATTTTGACTTTGGATATAATGAGGTTCAGAAAACAACTTTGATCTTTTAATTTGTAAAGGATTGTGAAATGCATGAGTATTGAAGATAAATAATGAATTTAGTTTGTTTAAGTTTAAATTAAAGTTTTAACAGCTAGTCATAAAATTTTCCTTAAATCCGCTGTATCATATCTACCAATCCCCGGAATTAAACCTAAAATTAAAAAAAAAAATTTAAAAAATTTATCACAAATTCAGATTGCATAGTGTTACTATGATCACATAATGCATAATTACAAAAAAAAAAGCTCCCATCACTTTTTAAGTTCGGCAAACTAGGAATTTGCAAGCAAATGTAATTGTTTTTTTTTATATTAAATAATTTTGTAGTTGTCTTTTATTTTTTGTCCTTATAATAATGACTTAGTGCTTTAAAGATTCATAATTATGGTATATCAAAATAATTATTTTTACAGTAATAGGTTAATTTATCTGTAAAACGCGTGAAAAATATGTTATATCAGAAGAAAAA